>VMDO01005339.1:0-113029 GCA_007922755.1 Pedetes capensis
GATCCCGTCAGATCTCGGAAGCTAAGCAGGGTCGGGCCTGGTTAGTACCTGGATGGGAGACCACCTGGGAACACCAGAAGCTGTAGGCTTGGGAGAAGGACCTGGCAACCCCCTCCCAAAAATCAATCTGCCATTGAAAACCCTATGAACAGCAGAGAAGCACTGACAATAGTGTTTCCTCTGTTGTACAGAGGATCGCTATGAGTCGGATACCGACTCGACGGCACCTAACAACAACAGCAACAACATGTATATATTTTAGAACAAGGAATACTTTCCACTTTTGTAATTCTCTGATACGGCCCCCAGAACACCTTGCACTCACCTACTGTATCAGTCAGGATTAGCCATGAATCTTCTCTGTAACCAGAGTCAGAACTAGTAGGAGATGTAAAGGAATTGGCTCATAAGATGGTGGGACTGGCTAGGCAAGTACAAAATAGGTAAGGTAGGCTGTGAGGAGGGTCAGTCTAGAACTCCATACTGTTTGAAGTTCCTATACACAGCTAGAATTTCCTACTTTTCAGAGAAACCTCAGCTTCGCTCTTAAAGCCTTTCAATCAACTAAATCAGATCCACCTAGATGACCTGGATTAATCTCCCTTAGTTGAAGTCAACTAATGACAGATTTTGATCATATCTACAAAATGCCATCCCAGATACACCTAGAATAGTGTTTGGTTAGATAACTGGTGACTGTGGCCTCACAGAGCTGACATATCAAAAAGACCACCCTATCTACTTCTCAGGAACACAAAGATCACCATTTCCAAAGTAGATTAGCTATTTAGGTTTCTAAAATAAAATATGCTTTAAGATGTAAAGGCAATGAAATGAAGGAAGATGATTAGAGACTAAGGAATAATAATTTCTTTTTTTTTGTGGGACCATGACTTTGTCATGCTTGAAAGTTCAAGTGAGGAACAAATTTCAGTACCCATTCAATTTATCTTTATAGCCATGTACACACACATCATGTACCTGATGATTTACTAGGTTAAAAGAAAACTGTTCAAAATTAGAAGTCTTAATGAATGATTCATCAGCTAATTCCAAGCAAAACATTATTGTTACTGATAACATTAGTAAAAAAAATATACAAATGGTAGGTTCAATATTATGAAGATTACTAACGAGATATGGATGGAACATAATTATTGATGCCGATAATCCAAATCAGTTGCAAATGAATTAATTTAGTAGACTACTTGGTATTACTGATATGTCTTGTTTTGAAAGCAGCTATTACAGGTCAGGTTCTGAAGACATAATTTATCCAGTCACCATTGCTGACCTCATAATCAAATACAGGCAGCCATTTTCACCTTACAGGATATATTAAAGTTATAATTCATTTTCTTTCTTTGAAACTCTTTAATAAGCATAGGAGATTGTAGTGAGTGATGCTCACTACAATCTTAATAATGAGGCCACCACTACTTATAGCACCATACTAATATTTAGTGTAACAACCTATATTTTAATAGTATAAATTTTCATTTTGCTCAATTTAGCCCTTCTTGTTGTTAGGTGCCCTCTAGTGGGGTCCAACTCATAGTGACCCTCAGAGGGTTTTCAATGACTGTTTCAGGATTCTTCGAGAATGGGTTATCATGCCCTTCTCCCATTTTTGTGATGTTGAGGATCAAACCTAGGGCCTCAGAGGCCACAGAGCAGCACACTACCAAGTGGGGTAAAGCCCAGCCCCATCTAGTCCTTGTTGTTCTTGTTGTTGTTGTTAAGTGCCGTTGAGTCCACTGGAGTCCAGTCTGACCCATAGCAATCCTATGTACAGCAGAGCAAAACACTCCCCAATTCTGTGTTAGTCACACAATCTTATTTATGTTTAAGCTCCTGTTGCACACACTGTGTCATTCCATCTAGTGGAGGGTTTTTCTTTTTTTTTTTTTGTTTACCTGCCACTCTCCCAAGCATGACATCCTTCTCATCCCTCATTTCAAAGCCTGTACCATTTGCCAAGGGAATTCTTGGGAATCTATATCATTGGTTTATTTCTGTTGAACACCTACTGTGGAGTAGACACTATTGTGAGACTTTTATAAACGTTAAATCCTAACAGCCATAATATCTATGTATTGTTTTTGCCTCCATTTTTAAAATGAGGAGGACAGGGCACCAAAAAGTTACATAATATGTCCAAAGTCACACACTTAGTTTCTGATTCTCTTATTTAACCTATGGACCATAATGTGTGAAGTCAAGTTGCAGAACTTGGGGTTTAAATTTGTCTTTATACTGTCACCAGGAAAGAAAAACAAGTAGTAGTTTGGTTAGGGCATTCTTGGAATGTGAAGGATAACAGCTTTGCCTTTAAAAGTTGTCTTAAATGGAAAAGAAATTTTTATGAAATCAACCGGATTACGAGTTTTCCTTAAATAATAGACTGTCCCAAGTGTCACTAGGATCTGTCATAAGCACAAATTCACCAATTTATACTGGAAAAATGCAAAATACAAAAGCAAATAAAAAGCAAAACAACATAAAACCCTAGCATCTTTAAAGCAGTATGTAAGCAGTAGAATTTTTGTGGTATAAAAAAATAATTTTTCATAGAAACTCTAAAGTAAGCCAGGCGTGGTGGTGCATGCCTGTAATCACAGCAACTCAGGAGACAGAGGCAGGAGGATCGCAAGTTCAAGACCAGAGGCAGTCTGCATAATTTAGCGAGACCCTGTCTCAAAAAGTAAAAAAAGTGGGCTGAGGGTGCAGCTCAGTGGTCCAGCACTTGCAAAGCATGCAAATTCGAAGCCCTGGGTTCAACTCCCAGTATTGCAAATAAAACAAACAGACAAACAAAAAAGAAACTCTAAGGTAGAGATTGTAATAGCATCGTTCTGCAGTTATTGTATCATGAACTTGACTCTTGAAAACAACTGCCTTTCTAGAAAAATACTTTGTTCAGGAGAGATGACTTTTCTATTTCCAAATTAGTGTGAGACTGGTACTCCAGAGCTTGGTAATAATTTAACCAGTCCACAAGAATGTCATAATGGCTTTGTAGGAGGACCCACAATTATACTTTACTTCCAAGCCATGATGTGATTATTTGTCAAAAAGTCATGTAGCAGTACTTGGAGAATTTATTGAGATATATTCATCCACGATATTTTGTTTTGTGTTTTATTGTTGTTGTTGTTGTTGTTGTTGTTGTTAAATACACTTGAGAGCCACCTCACAATTCACTGTTTTATCGATCTTTTCCATTTTATGTTTTGTTCCTTTTTTCCCTTTCCAGAAAGTCTAGTGATTCTTTATAAATATCCACTTCATAGTCCTGCTTGGAAGAGATTGGTATTTCTCTTTTTCAGTGATAGAAAAATTGAATAGCCTATTATATTTTCTGCTTGGGGCAGAGGAAAAGTAGAGAGCATCAAGCCAGAGTTTCTTTGACAACAAACTATGACCCACATCACTTATGCTTTGTCTGGAAAACTATATAACAAGCACAGAATCCTTCAGTAGTGCCCCCAGCAAACCTAATACCTTGGAAGTGAAGATTTTTTACAGTCCTTTGGATCTTACAGAACACCTGACTCATCTGGTAAAAGAAAAGTGAGGTAATTTCAGATGTTCTTATTTAGTGCACTGAAATATAGTGAGAAAATAATTGTAGTTCTTTTTTCTCACTCATCATTGTAAATAATCAAGTCTTAAGCAATAAAAAATTTCCTGAAGAAAAATATTAAGTGCCACATTGAGAATTTTTTCTCTGTCCTTGGAGAGAGTTTTGAGTTTTAGGTTTTCCTTTTATAAATGAATTTAAGTTCCATCAAATTTTTCCAATCTTGACTAGTGAAAGCATTATACTAGTCAATACGACCACTGGGAGTGGAAAGTTGAGTTCTATTCAGGATTAAAGTAGCATAAAAAGTAATATATACTCTATTGCATAGCAGAAATGTACCAGAAATGTGCTCTTATTCAATCTCAGTATTCTAAACAAATAGAAAACTATGAACTTAATCCTATCACTAAGGCAGTGTTTTATTTAAGAGGTGTCTGGGGTAGAATCATGTATATGTAACTTAATGATGGTCATTTATTTGTATTTCATGCCACATTTTAATTCTGTTTTTTATAACAACTCTATGAGGTATCAATTATTATGCCCAATTTATGAATGAAAACAAGGGTCAAAGTTCAGTGACTTGCTCAGGGACACACTGCTGATGTTTGAGCCTATTTCCCTTCTCTTTTCACTAGGGAAGACAGCGTTTTTGGTGCATGTTTGCCCACTTACTTACTGTGTTAAAATATGCACATCCTCTTGTTTAGACTCTTTTTGTTATTTTCTTGACTTTTTTTCCTTCTCTATCCCTTTTCTGGGAGTAATTTTGTTCTTCTGTGGAAGCTATAAAACTATTTTTATTGGCAAAACATTTCCCCTCACCAACATTGAGTTTTGTGATTTCCCAAAGTATTCCCATAGCATCTATGCCTGTGATAGCACTTACTACCCTGAACTATGGTCTTCTGGTTGGTTGCATAGATGATCTGTGATCTTATTGAGATCTATCTTTATGGATGAGGTTCACAGATTTGGTTTTAATTGCATAAGTCATTTTTAGTGCAAATTCAGGATTGAGAATTTAGCTTAAAAATTCTTCAAGGGTAAAGATAATTCAGCCATATTTCCAGAATTTCATACCATCCCTAACATGTAACAGATAATAAATAATGGGTGGTTGAATGAATAAATAATGAATTTAAAGTGTTGACCTGCCATAATTTTTGCAATATAAATGTTTTATTTCTTTAACCAATATACAGTTAATGGGTACATGGAGGGTGGAATATCATCAAATACTGAACAACAATTCTAATACTAGCTTCAAATTTAGCTAGTATATGCTGACTTCCACAACCAAACTACATTTACCTAGTGGAGCTCAGCACAGTGGTTCTTCTATGGTGAAGAACTACAAATTCAAGGAAAAGCAACTTACTGAGAGGAATGAGTTTAACAATAGTGCAATCAAAATGTGAGATTTCTTTGCAACTGTATCTGAGATTTGAAGGAACTTTACCTATTGGTATGTTATATCTCAGTCAAATTTTGTGTCAAAAAGCAAGAGGCATTCTAGAATTCAATAGCCTGAGAAAGGATCCTGGCACCAGCACATAGCAGGATACTGCCTTGGGCAACTTCATAGGAGAAATTGATTGCTTCCCTAGGTAGCCATTAGGATATTACTAGATTTCTTAGAGCCATAAGAACAGTTAGTGGGTTTTTTTGGACTGTAATGTATTCTTCAGGTCTCATTTCAGTGGCAATCAGTGTTCATAGTCCTTACAAAGCCCTGGAGTTATGTTAATATAATTAATCTTACTGAAGTATTGTTTTCCCCCTTCCTTTCTGTTTTTATTTTTCCTAAGAAAGTTCAGCAAGTTATAAGATAGATGTCTTATATAAAAAGCTATTACATAATCTGAAACAAAGGCCAGTCTCTAATAATAGTGGAGTGTTCGGGATGGGGGCAATGAGTAAATTGACTTGAATGAGATCAATCATGGAAATTCTCTAGGGCACCATATTTTAACTTGGCATGAAAATTCCAGACTCATGTAGCATAGGTATGGTGAGAACCACAAGTAATTTTAAGGTCAGTTTGGTAAAGACTCATAAATTTGTCAGTTGGTTATGTCTCTGCATAAGATCATAAGTAATTTTAGTGTTGACAAGTACAGATTCTTGCTGGGGGCTATATGAAATTAAATTCAGCAATTCAGTACAAATCAATAGGTACTTTTTGAGGGCCCACTGTTTTCAAGGCCAGGCAGTTAGAAGGAAAGGAAATTTAGGAAGACAAGTTTCCTACTTTCAAGGAACTTCCTTTGGGGCAGAAAAACTGCAGCTTTTGATTATAAAATGAAGTCCTGTTGCAAAGAAACTAAATTTATAGAGTAACACAATGATGGCAGAGATTGTTTGGATGAAAGTTAAGTGGTTTCATATTTGCTGTGAACAACTTTTTCCCAAACAACTGCAGGCAGCAGCTCATTGATAAAGGAGGTTTGGAAAAAACCTGATATATACATTATTTGTCTCTGAAATTGTACCAAAAATTACTATGCATTTCCATAGAAATGAAGACCATACCTTTGCTTCAGAGGAAGAATTTTACTGAATTAACCTTTATGAATAAGTCAGTTATATTGATCTTCAACTATGGATTTCAATGATTGTTAAGACCCATTTGTTTAGCATAGCACAAATCTTAATGTCAGTGTTAAGTGCATTAGCTGACAGGAATGAACTGCATAAATACGAGCATTAAGGTTTAAGGATGGTATGGTGCTTCTCTGGATTAGAGAATTTTGAAAATTGCCAGGTTAAATGCAATGCTGTCCTATTTCTGGGAATCCACTACTATGAATAAACAGAATATATATTTTCACAATCTATATTTTCAAAGACTTTTAAATTTTCACTTTTGCCAGGCACAGTGGTACATGTCTGTAATCCCAGCAGTTTGGGAGATGGAAGCAGGAGGATCACAAGTTCAAGTGCAGAGGCAGCCTGTGTAATTTAGCAAGACCTTATGTCAAGATTAAAAAAATGAAAAATGGGCAGCCCACTCATAGAGCACTTGCAAAGCATCTGTGAGGCCCTGGATTCAACCCTCAAGTACCAAAAAAAAAATTTTTTGTTTTTGTTTTACATTTCTACTTTGTGTTCACCAAAACACTGTCATCTGTCATTTCCTCCTTATTTCCTCCTTATCTTTTTTTTTTTTTTTTTTTTTTTTCATTCAGACCTTTCTGCCACTGGCCAGTTTTGTCTCTCTTTACCTCTTATCTAATTAAATGTACACAGTCTAAGGCAATGTTTTTGAGCCTTGGCACAATGGATAGTTGGGGTTGAATCCTTCCTGTAGGTGGCTCTCCTGTACATTGTATGGAGTAGGGCAGCACCTATGGGTTCCACCCATCAGATGCCAGTGGCCCACATGTGCAGTGCTGACACACTAAAATATCTCTACGTAATGCCAGATATTCCCTTTAGGGCAAAATTTCTCCCACTAAGACATCCAGCCAAGTCAACTTCCTCAATGTTCTTGCTCAGTCTTAACTCTCTCCAAAGTTGCTGTTTTAATGATTTTAAAGCATTACTTTGCCTACAGCCGTAGCCCTGTGGCATCCAATCCTGTTAGATCTGGGAAGCTAAGCAGGGTTAGACCTGGTTAGTACTTGGATAGGAGACAGACTGGGAACACCAGGTACAGTAGGCTTGGGAGACAGACCTGGCAACCCACTCCCAAAAATCAGTCCACCATTGAAAACCCTATGAACAGCAGCGAAGCACTGACAATAGTGTTTCGCCTGTTGTATGTAGGCTCACTATGAGTCGGACACTGACTTGATGGCACCTAACAACAACAGCAACAACAACAACAACAACAACAACAACAACAAAGTATTACTTTGGCAAAATCCATGTAACTCCTATGCTCCCAAGCTTTCAATGACACCTTACTCCAATATTCAAGGCTTTGCCTCTATTCTGCCTTTTTTCATTTTCATTTTTAGTCAAGTACTACATGCATAAGCTAACCAAAGAATACAGATGAGCTATGAATCCCATGCCCCCTGCCCTGTTCCTACCCACCTTCACATCCAAGAGCAAGTTTTAAAAACGTTTCTGGTTTTCTTCTATCAGTTTTTTCTATAAGTCTAGATATATTTACACTTCTGCTTATTTGACTTAGCATTTTAGGCAATATTGACTCTTGGTGTTTTAAAGATGAGATTATAGCACAAATATAATTTGACATTTCCCTCTTGTCATTCCATTTTCTGATGTGGAGGTGATTACTTATAGCTCTCTGTGGTAATCTTTCAGAAATAATCTATTATTGGTTAATAGACTTTCAGGCTCCCTGGAGCTGGGTAGGACTAGAGACAGTTGATAATATCTCTCAACCTTCCCACTTAGGAAATTGAGAACTTCACTGCTTTTCACATTTCTCCCCTTGCTCCATATTCCACTTCTTCTCAGCTATATTTTTATTTACATTACTCTTTACGGTGTTGAGATTTTCATTCTGCCTTGCAAATACAACCAAGTCTTATGTGCTTTATTCTTAGGTTGACTCTTTAAATTAAAAGCCAATAAACCAATTTGCATTATTACAACAATGCAAACATTTTTCAATTTGAGGTCAAGTACAGAGAATATAATTCAGTTTCTTTTCTTCATAGGTCCAACACCATGATCTTTGCATGAGCTGAAGGAGAAAGATCCGTTGTCATTGCCAGAGAAAGTCTTTTTCCTTCAACTCTCACCAGCTGGAAAATGACATGCCCTATTTTTCACTAATTCATAAAAAGCCCTTATCTTTTTGTGAGTTTTTATTTGCCTTGCTTTTTACACTACTCGCTCCTCCTGACCCCCATTATATCCTCACATTCACTGTGTCAAACTTTCCCCCCAGAGGTTCCAAGTCCATTCTCTTCATTATCCTGTTAGGCAGGACCCACAGTTTCCTGGATCCCATGTCTTTCTAATTTTGCTGGAGTATATATTAAAGTAACTTACAAAGACAAAGTGTACCAGATGGGAACTTTGCACAGGTCTTTGAATACTGAAAAAATTCTCTATTCTATCCTCACCTTGATTGATAGTTGGGCATAGAATTTTAAGGGAAAATATTTTTGTTCACAGTGTAAAGGGCACAGTTACACTCAATATTGCTGTAAAAATATATTTTTTTCTTTTGTACATGAGGTACTTTGCTCTTTTGTATTATGTTACATTAAGTTTTGCTATGGTGACATGCAAGCCCCAGATCTTAGTGGCTTGCAACACATCAATTGTAGGTTGGCTCTCGCTTGGCCTCATGTGTCTTCTTAAGTCTGTGATCTAGAAAAAAAGGAGTAGCCCTACTGGAGATGCTCACCTCTTGACAAGAGAAAAGAACTATGGTAGATAAACTTGTTGACATGTAAAGCTGCTTGGACATGTTGTTGTTAAACACTGTTGAGTTGGGTCTGAATTATAGTGACCCTCACAGGGTTTTCAACTACTGACTGTTTCAGGACTGTTTCAGGAGTGCATTGCCACATTCTTCTCCCATTTTTGCAGTGCTGAGGATTGAACTTGGGTCCTCAGAAAGTACAGAGCAGCACTCTACCAACTGAGCTAAACCGCAGCTGCTTAAAAATAGCATATGTTATTTCTACTCACATTCTAAGCCAGTCACATGTCCTGGCCTGACACAAATTGAGTAGGAAACATCTCCTCCAAGTCTCTTCCTAATCTAGGCTCACCCTCACCACAACAATAAAACCCCACAATTGATTTTTGTGAATAACTAAAATCAATAGTGTACCACACTCTTAAAAAATCTTTAGAATTTTCTCTATTCTTGATCTTCTAAAAATTTATGGTGGTATGTCCAGACAGTTATTTTATTCATTCACTATAATGGACACTTGGTGAATCTTCTCAATCCAAAACCCTCAGATGCTTCTTATGGGATAGATTCTTTGATTACCTTTTTAATAACTTCTTCTTCCTGTTCCTCACTGGTCCTTCCTAGAAGATGAAACATCTAAATTGTTTTTATATATGTTTTCTGTCTTTATACTTTTAAATCATATATTTTGCTGTTTTGTCTTTGTGTTCTATAACATTTTTCCAGGCATCCATATCAATAGATTTTTTTCAAAGTTGATGATAGCAAATTAGTATTTTCACTATTTTTTCTCAAGAAATTTTGTTCTTGTTTTATAAATATAAACTCTGAGTAGATTACTTGGATTATTTTAATATTCTTCTCTGTTTTCTGAATTATCTCTATTTTCCTTAAGATGAGCTTTTTTGTTTATTTATCTTGGTTCACATTTCCAGAGTTTCTGACTAGAAGCACTATAAGGAAGTAAGTGGAGTTTTGCTTTAGGTAATGGCTTATCAGGTGATGGTTGTCCAATCTGTAAGAATGCAAAGGGTCTACTTTCAAACTCTAGTATGCACTTGGGAGCCTTACCTCTTTACCAGGATCATTAACTCCAGAGCCTTTTTTAACACTTACCAGGTACATGACAAAGATTGCCTTAAATTTTCCTGCTTGAAGATGTGAACATAGATTGATATCTATCCATGGCAAAAACCTAGGAATTGTAATGAAATCTATGCTTGTCTTTGCAAAACTTGTTGTTATTAGCTGCCATCATAGTTAACTTCATAGGGTTTTCAATGGCTGATTGTTTGGGGATTGCTTCAGGAGTGGTTTGCATATCCTCCTGGTAAAACTTATTAGGAAATGAAAAGGTATTCACACTTCTCTAAGGTTATAGATTTCACAGAGCTTGTGTTTTTACTTGTAAAGAAGTCTCAGCCAACTGTTTATTTAGTAACCATAATAATAAAGTTGAACTGACTTCTCCATGCTTGCAGCCATAGCCCTGTGGCATCCGATCCCGTCAGACCTCAGAAGCTAAGCGGGGTCAGGCCTGGTGAGTAACTGGATGGGAGACCACCTGGGAACACCAGGTGCTGTAGGCTTGGGAGAAGGACCTGGCAACCCCCTCCCAAAAATCAATCTGCCATTGAAAACCCTATGAACAGCAGAGAAGCACTGACAATAGTGTTTCCCTTGTTGTACAGAGGGTCGCTATGAGCCGGATACCGACTCAATGGCACCTAACAATAAGAAGATAGACTTCTCCATACTCTTTCCCAATGTCAACATTGTTGTTAGATGATTTTATGGAGGACCCTAGAGCACAGACTTCTAAGACTTTTTAATCTAAAATTAATGGTAAATCCTTTTACATCAAGATTGAGTAAACACATGTACATATAAATATGCACTTAACTGAAATACAAGTCACAAAAAAAGATCCATATTTGTGCCTATTCCTAAGAAAAGGGGATCCAAATAAACGTAGAAACTATTGAACTATATCAGTAACATCACAGGCAAGCAAAATTTTGCTAAAGATCATTCAAAAGTGACTGCAGCAGTATATTGACAAGGAACTGCCAGAAAATCAAGCCAGATTCAGAGGAGGGCATGCAACCAGGGACATCATTGCTTATGTCAGATAGATATTAGCCAAAAGCAGAGAATACCAAAAGATGTCTGTCTATGTTTTATTAACTATCCACAGCCATTTGACTGTATGGATCATGAAAAATTATGGATAACACTGCAAATAATGGGAATACCAGAGAATTTAATTGTACTCATGAGGAATCTGTACATGGACCAGGAAACAGTCGTTCAAAAGAACAAAGAAATTCTATTTCATTTAAAGTCGAGAAAGGTGTATGTCAGGGCTCTATCCTTTCACCATCCTCTTCAATCTCTATGCAGAGCAAATAATCTGAGAAGCTGGGCTTTATAAGAGCATGGCATCATGATTGGAAGAAGACTCATTAACCACCTTCATTATGCAGATGACACAACTCTGCTTGCTGAAAGTGAAGAGGATTCGAAACATTTACTGATGAACATCAAAGAACACAGCCTTCAGTATGGATTGGACCTCAACATCAACAAAACAAAAATCCTTACAATCAGGTCAGTAAGCCAGTTCATGATAAATGGAGAAAAGATTGAGGTAGTCCAAGACTTTGCTTTACTTGGTTCTATAATCAATACCCACAGAAGCATCAGTCAAAAAATCAAAAGATGCATTGCATTGGGAAGAGCTGTTGCAAAAGACCTCTTTAAAATATTAAAATGCAAAGATGTCACATTGAAGATGAAGGTTCACCTGACTCATACCATGGTATTTTCAATCTCATCATAGGTTTGTGAAAGTTGGACATTGAATAAGGGAGACTGGAGAAGAATTGATGCTTTTGAATTACGGTGCTGGAAACGAATATTGGCTGTACTATGGACTGCCAAAAGAATCAACATATCTGTCCTAGAAGAAGTGAAATTAGAGTGCTCCTTGGAAGCAAGGATGGCTAGACTGCATCTTTTATATTGTGGACATGTAGTCAGGAGGGACCAATCCCTGGAGAAAGACATCATGTTTGGGAGAGTGGCAGGTCAATAATAAAAAAAGGTAGACCCTTAACTAGATGAATTTACATAGTGTCCACAACAATTGGTTTAAACATAAATAAGGTCATGTGCCATGCCTGGCGCAGAACTGGGGAGTGCTTTGTCCTGTTGTACACAGGGTCATTGTGAGTTGGGCTCAACTCGATGGCACCTAACACTACCACCAAGAAATCTTTTTTTTTTCCATTTCAGATTTTAAAATTCTGATCAAGACTTACTGCACTGGTCTTGTGGCTTGCTAATAATCTTTATAGTGTAAACACAATGCTATAGAACATGGTCTTGAGAAGTAAATAAAAATGTGCTCTAGGTTTTCAAATAAATGTCACCAAATCTCTACTCTAAATGTATTGCCTTTTCTTTTTAACTTGTTTTTAAGTCAGTGCCTTATAATGTGTATTTAACAAAAATCTTAGTAAGATATATTATCTGGATGTTTTCTCCAAAATTAAAACATAGAAGAAAACCACAAAACTAAAATACAAAAGTAATCCAATAATCTCTTAGTATGAGAATGTATCTATGTGCCTGTTCTAATTAGAATATTGTGTAGTCAGTATCACCTGTTTCTTATGGCATGGAATTTACAACATATTTCAAAGAATTTTCATCAAAGAGATTTCACCTTTGTGTCTTGACTTTGGTCCACTCTGTATTTAGAGGTCTCTCTAAAGATGGCTCTAAACAAAGCCCCAGGATTATGCTGCAGATTCTCCTCTGGCAGGTTGCTGTTTATGCCAAAAGCTCTCCTAAATATATTAGTGAAAACTAGAACCTTTTGCACTTGCATAAGATTAATTGAGCACTCTTTTCAGATTGATTGAAATTTTGGATTAGCAGAGAAAGACTGAACAAAACCCTAAGGCATGTGCAGTTTTAAGACACAAGAAAAAGAATTCTTATTCAGAGCTGCTTTCTTACAAAACTGTAGACAAAGGCAGTGAATTTTCAATCAAAAATGCATTCTAGTTAAATAACCCATGACTGAAAAGTAACTGTGAGCACACCCATGGTTAACATCAATTGATTATGTGTTACATAAATGAGGGTTTGTTTTCAATTGTTATTTGAAGAATTGAGTACCTTTCCAGTAGCTAGAAAGTTGCAGAAAGTGCAGTTTTAAGTGGATTCTGTCATGCTACTGAAAAATCTTAAGTGTTTGTTAACTTGTATGAAAGAGAAAGTAAAATACCCTAGGTAATATTTTTTTTTCTTCACCAGGGGTTGAGAAAAACATAGATTTTTATTGTTACTCAGAACTCTCCCATAAATGTGTTGTTGAAGATTCCTTTAAGTAATCACCATGCAAATAATCACAGATTACAGTGTCATACAACTCCCTTAACTAGGTGAAGGAAAAATAGCAAACATTTTCATTTTAATCAGGTGTCAGCTCTCTGTCTTGCTGCACTATGCATCTTAATGTCCTTACTGTCTACACCAACTTGGGGCTCCAAGGCTCTGTCATTACTTGGCAATTCCTTCCCCTAATTTCTTGTGACACACTGTGCTTGAATCCACAAGAAATGTGAGGTGAGGCAGAGAGAATTCCTGCAGACTGACTTGCTATATGCAGAACACTCATTTGCATTATTCATTAGATAAGAGTACTGATTTGCATCTCATTTTGGTTGTCTCTTTTAGGTGAGAAAATGCCAAAGAACTCTCCAAATCTCCCGCCCCCAATTTGTATATTAATACCATTTATTAAGGGAATCAGGCTTGATTGCTCTCCTAGATTTTGTCCAGTACCATTAACAATTTCTCCTTAAAAAAAAAAAAAGTTTAAACACTTCCAAACTCCCAAACCAATGTGTATTTCCCCTTTTGCATTTCAAATATTTGAAGCTTTAACATTTGATGAAATATGTGAATGCATAAATATATTTATTGAAATGCAAAATGAGACATTTATGATCCATATCTAACATTAGGAATGGGAAGGAGGAAGTGGGAAAAAAGCATCGGCACAAGTATAGCATTTAAGACTCCCTAAATCTCATTTTAGAGAAATTTCCTAGCAACAGGAACATGCTACAGATTAGCAGATACTGCCAGTAATAAGTTCTTCCCCCTCTGATGTTGTTGTTGTTCGGTGCCCTCGAGTCGTATCTGACTCATAGCCACCTTCATAGGGTTTTCAGTGGCAGTTTGTTTTGGGATTGCCTTGGGAGTGGGTTGCCACGTCCTTCTCCCATTTTTGCAGTGCTGGGAATTGAACTTGGGACCTCAGAAATTGTAGAGCAGTGCTCTACCAACTGAGCTAAATTCCAGCTCCCTAATTGGCCAAACCTAATTGCCAACATTTTGCTTCGGATTTTATTTTACTAATTGCTTTACAAATTGATTATTTTCTTGTAAGCTTTAGCCCCATTGTTATATAAAAAAATCACTATTGTGTGTGAACTTCTGTGCTTGTCCCTAGAGTTCCTGGCTGGGTACAAGAAAAACAATAAAAGATCTTTCTTCATTTTTCAGCCTATAGTTACAATTCTCCATGATCCTAGTCAGGGGTGTCCAACTTCTTGGTTGCTTTGAGTAAAGAGGAATTGGCTTCGGTTACACATAAGTTATATAATATAGTTCGTGTATATACATAATAACAGGAGGTCACAAAGAAAATAAATTCTAAAAAACACAAGATGTTAAAAGGTTTTGTGGGGCAACATTATCCTGGACCCCGTATGGCCCACAGATTGTGGTCCAATCTGTGGGTCACAGATTGGACATGCCTGGTCCTAGTAAAAACTTCCAAGCACTCATATTTCCATGGCACAGGCTCCATAGTACTTTATTAAATATCTTCTAGCAGGTGTCTGGGTTGAGATGTAAGCTTCACAGGAGACTGATCTATAATCACATGTTCAGTTGGAATCATTTGTACATTCACAAAGGAGAGGCAGAGCACAGCATGGATGGCAGCCTTCTTCATCCTCCTCAGGACAAAATGGGACAGAGGATGCAGAGACTGCTAATCTGTTGCTGTTCAGTTGCCCCTTGAATAAATCATGGCATTCTTTTAGAGATTGCAGTGTCACTTATGTCATGGATAAGTCACAATAGCCACAAATGAAAGAGAATCCAATGATATGAAGGTGACAGTGTAACCAGAAGCATAGTATCTAGCACACTGAGATGGCTTCTTTTAAGGAGAGGCTTCTTATGAGTTACACATTGTTTCATCAACATAGGTTACAGAAGACTAAATTGATTATTTTACTGTACTTTTTCAAGGTTCTCAAAGCTTTTAATTCAGTGATACAATAGGTCATCATACTTACTGTCTTTGTTGATAGGGCATTTCTGCACCCATGTGCAGTTTATTCTTGTCTGGTTCCTGTGATTAACACTGTGATGCAAAGCAGGGACTTCTTAATGGCTGTATCTGGCACACTGTAGTGTTGAAGGTCTTTTGGCATTCCCACAAGGAATACCATTTTTGAAATAGTCCTCATTTGCATTGAACCGAAACTGAAATCCTTTCCAAGATTTGATTTTTGGCAAGTGATTAGATCAGATTCAAATTGTGTTTTTCTTGAAGGGTGATTATTTAAATGTATTTTTCCACTTTAAACATTTAAACATTTTCAAAGACTTCAGTTGTGTTTCACTTATTTAACTAGGGCCAAATGGTGCCCTTGCAAAGTAACAGAATTAGCGTTCAAATCTGGGGTCAGTTAATGCTTGGTTGTATTAGTGTTAGGAGATTATGCTATTCAGAGGACATCAATCTTCTGCTTTTGTTAATGTTACAATGGAGTGCCATGCTTCATTAAAATGTCACTGGTGAGCTATTTTCACTATAGAAATCACATTGTGGTTTTAGAATCCTGAATGAACTAAGGAACTAAGGAAATTCCATTTGGATATCTCATATGCATTTCAAAAATAGCATCTCCAAAAGACAGCTGTGATGCCTTCTCATGCCCTTCTCATCTTCCCCTGCCCCCATAACTATTACAGATGTTACTGTTAGGTGCCATCAAGTCATGTCCGACTCATAGCAACCCTCAGGGTTTTCAATGGCAGATTGTATTTCAGGATTGCTTTGGGAGTGGGTTGCCACATCCTTCTCCCATTTTTGGGGTGCTGGGAATTGAACTCAGGGCCTCAGAGACTGCAGAACAGCACTCTACCAATTGAGCTAAATCCCAGCCCAACTATTACAAATAGTTTTAGCAAATGGTAACACCATTCACCCATTTGTGTAAGCCAAAAATCTAGGAGCCATCCTTGCTTGCTCCTTTATCTCATCCCTGTGATCTAATTACTATTGATGTACAACAAACCACCCAAAAAGTTACTGGCATAAAGCAAAGAAGAGCACGTGGAATGAAAGATATTGTTGCAGCCATCTTTAGTAAACAAAATTACCCACCATCCTCCTGCTGTCCACAATACATGACATCCTTTCTGCATACAAAATACACCCACCTCTCCCCCAAGATTCCCAACATTTCATCTTATTACTTGAAGTCTAAGAAGTTGTCATCCAAATCATGTCCACTGCTGATGAGGCTTTTTGCATGCAGTTTTTCTAGCATGGTTCATCTTAATCTCTGAAGAACTGTGAACAAAAGATTCCAATTATTTGCCTCCTGCACACGCAACATGCAATGGGGGTCAGACACAGAATAACTACTGTAAATGTTCCCATTCAAAAATAGTTCCTTGATAAGAGGTTAAACCTGCTCCCTAGAAGCTGTTTTCCCAGGCTACTGGATATACCTTCCCTTATTAATATTTGACTCCAATTCCTGGCTTTATTTTCTTTTTCCATAGTAAGTGGTCCAGGTTTACAACTGGAAAGTTTTCTCATCCTGCCTCCTACCCACAGTACTTCATAGGATCAGAGGCCCTACCCACTTCATTTTATGATTTATCTGTTCCTTTTACCCCAAGTCAATGCAGTTCCTTTAAAACTATTTGGACTTCCTGTGTATCAGTTTATGAACCCACTGTGTTAGACAAAAGACTCACTCACAGATGTCTCTAGTATTAGCCCTTCTCTATCATAGGCTTCTCATGAAGTGCTGTGTGAAAGCATCCTTAAGATTTTTAGGTGCTTACTGTTTAAAAAGTCAGGCTCTTAAATCCTGAAGGCTCTGTCTGTGTTTGAAAGTTTTATGAGGTTCCATCTTAAATCTTTCTGAAGTTTTAATGGAGGGTTTTACAGTCATACTCTTGTCTTTGTCCTAACAGTGAGACAGTTTCCTAACAAGTCCTGAGTTTAATCTTTGCATTGTGGCTCTTTCTGTCTTTAGGCATCTTATACTAGGAGCCATTGAATGAACAATGTTTTGCTTCATTCTTTGTTTTGTTTTGCAAATCCAGCAAGTCCTTTAACACATCCTTTAAATTTTACTTAAAAAAAAAAAACTGAACAATTCTCTCTCTTTTCTCCCTCCACATACCTCTCTGTCTGTGTCTTATCAATAGTAAAACTAACAGGTTGGCACTTTTAGCACTCTGCTCGAGAACTGTCCTTAACCAAATCCACCAGTTTATTAAATATGTTTCTTGTTTTCTCTATCAATGAGCCAGTAAGATTGCTAAACTTTTTGCCACTATCTTACAAGGCCAACTTTTTCCTAGTTTTCAATAATAGTTACTTTCTACCCTTCATAGCTTTCACCGCTATCTTCTCAAGGTCCTTCCAGTTTTCCCTATTTATAAGTTATCACTAGTTCTTACTGTCTTTGTGTGTATGTATGTGTTTGTGGGGGGGGTGCAGAACCCAGGGCCTCGAGCATCCTTTGCAAGTGCTCCCCCACTAAACTGCACCCCTAGCCCATGTTATAATTTTTATTTTGAGATGAGATCTCACTAAGACATGCACACTGCCCCTGGTTCCTTCCAGCTTCTGCCTACCTCCCAATCCCAAAGCCAGTGCCATACATTTTAAGATTTTGATATGGCAGCACTCAATTCTGGTCTACAATTTCTGTTCTACTTTCTGTTGCTACATAAGAAAACACTCTAAAATTAGTGACAGAAAATACTCTTATTATGTTTAAAGATTCTATATATCAGGAATTCATACAGTATACAATAAAAGATGGTTTTGTCTAATCCATAATTTTTATGTCCTTGGTTAATTATATCTGAAATAACTCTATTTCTAATAAGGTCCTATTCTGAGGCCTAGGCAAATGTGAATTTTTGTCAAGTCAGTCCAAAGTGGACACTATATCATCTCTTGAATTTAGTCGTGCAAGTTAAAAGCATCTTTGGTACTAGACTCCAATTGGTTGGAGCAGTCACAATCTCACTAAGGTTTAAAGGGAGGAGAATTAGACTCTACTTATAGAGGGAAGACTTCTAGGGTCCTATTTGGGAAGAATATGTGGAACATAAGGTATTGTGTCCATTCACCCCACCATTATCTGCTTTGTGACCAAATTCAATTGATTGTTTAAAAATATCCCAAATCTGTTCATTTACCTTCTTTGCCACCCAATCATGCAAAATACCAAGATCTTTAATCTGAGTGATTGCGTTATACTCTTATGTGATCTTGTTGCATCTACTTTTGCCTTTCCTAATTCAGTCTCCACCAAGCTGAAAGAAGAGATACTAAAACTATAAGTTAACTCATATCACTCTTCTGCTTAAGTCTCTTTGAATACTTCCAGTTGTATATAGAATAAAATCCAAATGTGTTAAAGGCCCTGCATGATAGTTTTTATAGCTCTCTAGCCATTCATACATTCTAATGGTTCTTAGACCAAGAACAATTGGGCCAAGAACAATTTGTAACTTATAAACATTACATTTGTGCATTCTTTTGCCTGGTAATCTCCTGCCTTGAATTTTCATGAGGGTTATATTTTACATAGTCTACATTTCATCTTAATTGTTATTTCTTTAGGTAATGGTTATAATAATAATTACAGCTAGAATTCTTTTGAGTTAGCTCAAAACATATGCCAGGTCCTGGAGCTAGACGTTCTAACTGGATTATAGAGGCTTAGAAATGTTAAATAACATTTGCAAAGCCATACTACTAGCATACACACACTGAATTTAAGAGCAAATTATCATATACTGCTAAATTTAAAATGATACTTTGTACTACTGGACTCTACAGACTGTCTGTTCTCTAAACCACTAGACTCTGTCACTTTTAGAGAGGTTTGTCCCTTGTTTATTTCCATTATATCATCTATTTTTTCTCTTCATTTTGTTTTTCACTCTCTGTAGTTATTTTTTTTGTATGTTTTCTTATTTATTGCCTGTCTTTGCTACAGGATTAAAGATTTTTGTTCTTGTTTTCATCCTAGCACTCAACATAGTACTGAGCACATAGTAGGTACTCCATAAATACTTGATGAGTAAATACAGCAATGTGTTGATAAATGTTTAGCAGCTGGCTTTGGATGAGGGATGGCAGATGATCTGAACCTTTCTTGAATTTCCATAATATTACTAACAGCCAGTTTTAATCTTTAACAAGATTACAGGATTCCTGAAAGTCAAGATCTAGCATATCTATGAGTGCATGAAAGTTTCAAAGACAAAGTATGTTACCCACATTAGCTGGTTCCCAAAGGGACAGGAGTATTTCCCTTTCTCCATAGGCCCCTGTGGATTTCGCTCTAAAAAAGGCCAAATATGTTGGTGTTAGGGGTCAGAGTGAAGCTGTTAATCAGGGCTGCAAAAGGACAATGAAGAGTTAATGCTAAATCTGAGATACTAAATATCTCCAACAATGTGATGAGAAACACTGGGACCAAAGACTGTCATTTCTTCATCTTTTTTTCACCGCCTCAGGTGTTGATGAGGACACATGATTCAGAAGCAAGGGCAGAATGACTTTGTTTTGCCCTTTAAAGGGAAAGAATGGCAGAGACTGGAACAAGAAAGAAAGAGAAGAGGAAAAAAAGCCATTAATATTTCACATTAAGCTTAAACGTGTTCAGTTGTAGTTTTGGCTAGGAAAAAAAATTTCCTTGAGAATATTAGTCCATACAAAAGATTGATTTGTGACTGATACAGTTATTTACTTCTGTGTATAATATGGAATGCATAACTATATATATTTTAAACCACTATATGGCACTTGGCAGGACTAGGGTTTAGGTAAGTTGGTAGATTGTTGCTCTGCATGCTCTGGCCCTGGGTTCTACTGCCAGCATTGAAAAAATGGGAGAAGGATCTAGAAGTCCACTCCCCAAACAATCCCGAAACAATGAGCCATCGAAAACCCTATAATAGCAGAGAAGCACTGACAATATTGCCAGGCATGGTACAGTGTTGGGGAGTGTTTTGTTCTGTTGTATATAGGGTTACTATGAGTCAGACATGACTTGATGGTACCTAACAACACCAACACCAGCACCACCAACAACATATCATTCAACATTGCTGATGATATCTTATTTGGTATTTCTTAATTACAAAAGTATCAATTGATGTTTTTCAACTGGCCTAGAATTTTCATAGGTATAAATGTGGCAATATATCTGAATGAATTTCAGGGAATTCAGTAGGTTTCTATTTGTTATATTGTTCTTAGGTGCCACTGAGTCAGTTTCTGACTCAGAGCTACCCTATGCACAACAGGGAAAACACTATATAGTCAGTACTTCTCTGCTATTCATAGGGTTTTCAATGGCTGATTAGTTTTTGGGAGTGGGTTGCCAGGTCCTTCTCTCATGCCTACAGCACCTGGTCTTCCCAGGCAGTCTCTCATCCACGTACTAACCAGGCTTGACCATGCTTAACTTCTGAGATCTGATGGGATTGGATGCCACAGTGGTATAGCTGCAGGCTCTACTTGTTATACTGAACATTAAGGTCCTGACATATGTTAGCTGACTATAGCACCATGGTAGAAAGACAAAGGATAATATTAGATGTCTTGTTTTGGCCATGACTAGGGTGTGGTGTGTCTCTCATTTAACTGACAGGCCTGTACTTTGGCCACAGATGCTGCAGCCCCTTCCCACTATACATAAGTCATATATTGTATTATCCACATTCACTCTGGGTTTTTGAATGAATAAATTCTAAAATATTCTCACTGACAGCTCTAGAATCTAGTGTTTTAAAAGTGCACATGTAATTAATTTTTAGAATTTTGAATTAATACCAACACATATGCCTTGCTATTTATTAATGTCCAGGAGGGAACTGAAAGAAAACAGCAACCACTTTTCTTGAAATCACGGAGATGGAAACATTATACTTGTGTCTCCTGGTTATCTATTCATTGGTTAATGGACCCAGAAACCACTAGACAGTTCACAAATCCAGGTAACAGAGCCGATTTTTGCATTAGGATTCCTGACTTAGCTGAAAAATGTGAAAAATCAGATGCAGCCAATGAGTTCCCTATTGATTACAAATGTGAGGATCAAGAGTAAGTTATTTCATCTAAGGCAGCCTTCATTTAAATTTAAAATGGTCCTTCCTGGTAATCTCATTTTGAATAGTGCCACACAAATCAATGGAATCTTTAAGAGTATTAATTCCATCCCATTTGAGGGGCTTCCTATTCAATATATGAAAGATTAAGTGTTATCCAGACATATTTTGGGGAGTTCTAAGAATTTGGGTGAACAAAATTGTAAGCAACCCTTAGGGAGTTTTTTTAAAAGAAAATAAACAGCCAGTCTTTAAAAAGGAAAATAGGAGTCAAAATTACCTGCCCTGTTAAATTATTCTCTGCTGCTCAGATACCTAACAATTCATCATACCTGACTCAATTTCTTTGAGAATGGTGTATAATAGAATAAGTAGGTCCACAAAATGTTTTAATATTCTAAACTATTTAAAAAGACATTCTAGGTGTATAATTAGTCAATTTTTAAGCATCCAATCTGCTCTCAAAATCCCCTGTACCACACCTTGAACAAATGGACAGATCTAGCTTGAACACATCTAAAAATAGGACATTCTCAATGTCCTAAAGACAGATAGAGCAAACAGCTATGGCCTAGTAAGTCAAAAGTTGAAAAACACAAGATGGCTTACATGAATAGGTGCCAATGTTCACAGCATTATTTACAATAGTCAAAGGTGGAAACAGCCCAAATGTCCACTGAGAGATAAATGGACAAACGTAATATATACATAAAATGGAAAGTGATTTAGCCTTAAAAAGGAATTAAATTCTGATAAATGCTATAACATGGATGAACCTTGAAGATATTTGCTAACCAAAATAAATTGGTCACAAAATAACAAATATTGTATAATTCCACTTATGTGAGCTCTCTAGAGCAGTCAAATTTATAAAGACAGAAGGTAGCATGTTGGTTTCCAGGCATCAAATTGTTTGTTGTTGTTAGGTGCCATCGAGTCGGTATCCGACTCATAGTGACCCTCATAGGGTTTTCAATGGCTGTTTCGGGATTACCTTGGGAGTGGATTGCCAGGCCCTTCTCCCATTTTTGTGGTGCTGGGAATTGAACTCGGGACCTCAGAGACTGCAGCGCAGTGCTCTACCCACTGAGCTAAATCCCAGCCCCTAGGCATCAAATAGGAATGGAATTTCAGTTTGGGAAGATAAACAGTTTTAGACAGAGATTGTGATCATTGTTGCACAGCCGTGTAAATATACTTAACTGCCCTGAGCTGTACACTGAAATTTTGTATTGTACATACTTTACCACAATGAAAAGCAACAAAATATACCATCAGTAAAAAGCCGCATCTTGGAAGAAGCCAGAAATTCACGAGCATCTTTCTGTGTTGTCTCACACTCTGCATGATCTGTGCTCCGCATTTCTGGCCTCTGTGTGTTATTGGCCTCCTTCTTTTCACACAACTGTCCTGGATGAGTAAGCTGACCCAGAGTGTTTCCCAGGAGAATAGTGGATGGACTATCCTAAGATCTGACGTCAGTTCCAATGTGTCACTGTGGTTTTTCCCAAGTCTTCTCATAAACTCATGGCCCCAGAATCTCAACTGTTAGCCCAAAATACTAATGTCTGGAGTTTCTTTCTTTTCTTTTTTCTTTTCCCAGCTCACCAAGTCCTGTGTTGTTAGGTGCTGCTGAGTTGGGTCCAACTCATAGCCACCTTGCCCTTGTGAATAACAAAATGAAACACTCCCCAATGCTGTGCCATGCCTGGAACTATGTGAGTGCTTCTCTGGTATTCATAGGGTTTTTTCTATGGCTAATTGTTTTGGGATTGTTTCAGGAGTAGGCTGCTGAGTCCTACTCCCACTTTTGCAGTGCTGGGAATCTAATCCAGGGCCTCAGAGCTCACAGAGCAAGCACTCTACCAAGTGAGCTAATCCACAACCCCACAGAGCCCTACAGACATGTATGTTAACTGGGATTTCTCTCTCTTTTCCTGTATTTGCTCTAGGTCAGTAAGGCACATCTTTCTTCATCTTGTTTTTCTTTTATTTACAAAATATGTATTTAGTTAAAAAATTTAAGACACAATGCTATTCCTGGGTGGGTGAAATAGTCTTTGCTGGAATTACTGTTCCATATGTGTGAGTACCTTGGGCATGCTTGAAAATTTCCGTTGATGCCATGGGATTTAATTCTAATGTTCACTTTAATTCAGTTGGCTCACATTATACAATAAAATCTGACTAATTCTGAGTAATGATGGAAGTTAGACTACTGAGATTTCCTGAAAAATGAAAATCATTGACTAATGTTGAAAATAATTAAATTTTTTTCCTTTTAAATTCCATGTGTATCATAAACAGCATGAACAGAGACTAATAGGGTAAAATGATCCAGAAGGAATATAATTCAAAATATGCCAGAATAATAATGAAATAAATTCCCGTTATTGCTAAAGGGCTTGGTTCAGAAATTCAAAGTACCTTGATAGGTGGTCTCATTGTCTTCTCCTTTAAATGGTAGGCTAACTTTCTCCCAGCACAGCAGGATAATTTTCTCTCCCGGCATTCTTTTTACATCTTGGAGAACCCCTTCCTCAACTTCTTCACTCTTGTTGCCTCTCAATGTTCTGTTTTTGTTCACCACTCTTCTCATTTCTCCTAGTCTTCCCAACGTGATTTCCAGTTCCAACTAGTTGCTATTGTTTCTTCAACTTCAGTTTTCTTGTGTCATCAAGTCTGGACATCCAGCTGTCACCGGAAAAGTTCCACATCTAAGACAAATTGAAATCCCAGACACTTTACCTTGTCCCCTTCCTCTTTGTTGCCCACTCTTCTGATATTCTCTATATTATCTATCCAGAAACCCCTCTTTACTTCCCTAATTTTAGTATTGTTGTTGTTAGGTGCCTTCGAGTTCAGCCCAACTCATGGAGACACTAGGTACAACATATGAAATACTACCTGACACTGTGCCATGACCAGCAGTATTATCAGTGCTTTTCTGTTTTTCATAGGGTTTTCAATGGCTGATTGTTTTAGGGAGTAGGGTGCCAGGTCCTTCTCTAAAGCCTGCAGCACCTGGTCTTCCCAGGTGGTCTCTCATCCAAGGACTAACCAGGCCTGACACTGCTTAGCTTCTGAGATCTGATAGGATCAGACGCCAGGGTGGTATAGCTGCAGGCAGTTTAGTAATAGGAGTAACTAATATTATTGAGCATTCTGTCTACTGGGCATTTTCACACACAATAGCCCTTACAAGTGTACTTGGCTATATCCTTTGCTCATAGAGAAGGAAATGTAGGCTGAGTGACACTAAGTAATTTGCCAAGAGCTCCTAGTGAAAGTTCAGGAAGTAAGACATATTTTCAATGCTTCATTTTACCAACTTCCTAACTAGTCACTAAGTCCCACAGATCTAGCTGCTTAATGGCTCTTGACTTTATCTTTCTTCTGTGTTTCCTCCACTATCTTAGTTCAAATCCTCACAATTTTGCCTAGAGTATCTCTTGTCCTCTACTTTACCTCAGATCATTCTTTCTGTTGCTACCAGGCTTACCTCCTTAATGTCCCTCTTTTTCTTCCTTTCTTCTTCCCTTCCTCCTTTTGAGTCATTACAAAGAAAACACTAATCATATCTCTCTCCTACCTAACAGCCAAATCCACACTCCTTAGCCCTTTATGTTCAGTTCCCTAAATTTTTGCCCAGGGTTTTGTTTATCTATTAATTATTTTACTCATCACTTCCAACTATACCAAACTGCTTGAAGTTGTCAGTGGACCATGCATTCTCATTTTTGTGCCCTGGCATACACTTTCTTCTCTGCTTCCCCTCCTATTGGCTAGCTCCTACTATTCTTCACAACCCAGCCTGTGCATCACTCGCTACCCACCCCTCCATCCAACTGTGCTCCTCTGGGCTCAGAGTTCCTCCAAGACTGTGTGAGACAGTGACCAGATGTTTTTGGATGGTTATGTCAAGTGGGGGCTGGTGCAAGTAATGCTGTAAATTGAAATCTCTTCCCCTGGTCATGTGCAACATTCTCCTGGCTTTTCCTTTATTATTTTTAGTTAATTCTTAAATCAGAAATCCAAAAATACATCACTCTCCCATTTTCTCTTAAAACTCTGATCAGTTAACACAGCCACAGAGGTGAATATTTGTCTGTTTTCTTGTTCTTTATTGTTCTCTCTCCCTTGAATCATTTCACCTGAGAGCGAAAAGACAGCCCAAGCTATGGTCCACATAGGCAAGCCGACATCTCTATCCAAGAAAAGAAAATGCAAAATGTTCAAACGTGACATGAGCACAGAATACCAATATACCAATAGCCTCCCTCTTCAGTGTGCTTAAAAATTAAAAAGTTCTAGAAACCCCTGTCAAGTCTTCGTGTTATTTCCATTACCTTCTGATCTGTAGCAATATAATCTGCTTTACCCCCTGCAGCACCATTAAACAATAAGAATATATCTAGTATTATTTTTATATTGATTAATTATTAATATGACAGCATGCTTGGTTTCTACCATATTTTTCATTAAAAGGATGTGTGGTGATTCAGCTAGAATATGGGTCATGCAAACTTTTATGGGCTGGCCTGGAAACTAATAACTATTTGTAAGAGTGTTTCTGTGGGGAGAAAAGCCTTCCAAATTTTAAATGCTGCCTTACTGACTTTGAGACATAACCCTCTGGAAGCTGTGGTTTTCTTACATTCAAATTTGTTGAAGTTTCACTGTATATCTAAAGAGAATTTAAATTGGTTTCCCCAAATGTGCTTAGGGAATAATAAAAATGGAATGAAAAATGTATGGGTTTTATAGTTAGACAGATCTGGATTTGAATTCCCCTGCCACCATTTTTTTTTTCTGTGTTAATGGATTCTTTACAGTAGGTTCCTGAGCCTCAGTTTCCTCATCTGTAAAGTGAAGTTTAAATCCTTACACATCCTACATCAGCCCTAGTAGAAAATCACATTTGCCCTATCATCAAAACACATTCAGTCTTACAACTTCTCTTCACCTGCATTCCACCATCCTAGCCCTTTTCATATCCCTACTACCTGCATTAATGTGGCAGATTCCTATTCCAGTGCCCAACATCCTGCCTTTGTCCCCACTCCTGTTCAGTATCTCTGCAAATTGGCACCCAGAGTCTACATATGAAAACGTAAGTGAATTATACTCTTCTATCTCCGAAAAGTCTCTAAAAGCTTTCCATTCACTTTGGTTATAGCCCAAGTTCTCACTACACCCTACATCGCTCTACACCATTTGATTCCTGTCACACACTGTTGTTAATCCCTGATGCACACACACATGTACACACACACACACACACACACACACACACCCTCTGTGCCCTGTGTCTTAATGTTCTCTCTTTTGCTCATTTTTTTCCAGCCACATTGTCCTCCCATTCTTCCCTACTCCTGGTATGTCTAGGCCCTTCGCATTTGTTGGTTCCTCTGCCTGGAATGTTTTCCGGATATTCCCATGACTTACTCCCTTATTTACATCGACACTCTCTCTCCAATATTGCCTTCTCAGTAAATCCTTCCCTAGTCCCCGTGTCTAAAGTAGCCAGCTACCCTCTTGGCCCTGTGCTGCACAGTTCTCAGCCTCCTCTGTTTTATTTTCTCCTTAGCCCTTGTCTGTCCCTAACTTAGTGTGTGTTTTAGCTACTTGACCTCATTCCTTTCTCTGCTTTTTGTACTGTTTGCCCATTGTTGTTCCCTCAGCACGCAGAACCCAGGGCCTGGCATGTGGTCAACACTTTATACCTTTTGTTTAACCACTATCTGCCTCTCTGGTTGTTTCAAGGATGAAATGAAATAATCCATTTAAAGGATCTGCCACCTCATAATCACTTCATCCAAATTATTACAATGGCTATTGTCCCCCCTATGGTAAATGAACTATATAATAATGCCAGGTAAACTAAATAATAATGCCAGGTAAAATGTAGTGATTAAAAATTTTGATTTACAGGTGGGCAGGCGGATTTATATTTCAATATAGCTCCAGCTGTTGATGTGTGGGCAAGTTACTTAGCTCGCTGGGCCGCGATGTTTCCCCCCATGGATAAAATGGTCCATAATTAACATCTTACCTTACCAAAAGGATCAAATCACATAGTATGCATAAACTATTTAGCACTATTCTTGGCATATAATTAACACTCAGTATATCATAGCCATTAATACACTGATTACTTAATATCTCATCACAAGGCAGTTGGGGATAGTGTACTGTGATAGTAGGAGTCACGGGATCCTCTCTTCAGTTTCAGTTCAATGTCTCTGGGACTTTGAGAAAATAACATTATCTTCCTGAGCCTCAGCTTTTTCCTACCAAATAAGGTTTCATCGTCATCTTGGATGGAATACATAAAATAATATGAGCATAACAACCACAAAAGAACTATTTAGCAAAGAGAAACTAGTGAGTTTCTCTTCGGAAAAACTTTTATGACTTGTAATAATAAATAAAAGGGCCTGCAGCTATACCTCTGTGGCATCAGATCTCTGAAGCTAAGCAGGGTCAGACCTGGTTAGTACTTGGATTGGAGATCACCTAGGAACACCAGGTTCTGTAAGCTTAAGAGAAGGACCCAGCAACCCACTCCCCCAGAGCAGTTAGCCATTGAAAACCTATGAATAGCAGAGAGGCACTAACACTACTGTTTCGCCTGTTGTAACTAAGGTCACTATGAGTCGGACACTGACTTGATGGCACCTAACAACAACAACAATAAATAAGTAGTTAAGTTGGTTCAAAAGAATCCATTACTAATGTGAATTTTCAATTCTGGATAAAATGAATAAATGAAGATAAAATATTTTGTTGTAATTATAGATGGTCTGTCCCTTTCAGGACTATATCTGCCTTCTCCCAAATATCATCCCTGATGTGGGTCACATTTTCTTAGCTAGTGTCAAACTAAGAATATGAAAATGTTGGACTTGGAATGGTTCTGATGTGTGTGTGTTGAGGAGATGTATGCATATATGTAACTCGGAGAATTAGGGTTGCCAGGTAAAATGTAGGACATCTAGTTTAATTCAAATTCCATGTAATTAGTGAGTATTGTTAGTAAAATGTTTTTAATATACAAAATTAAAGTATAAGATTGTTCATTTTTTATCAGAAACTCCAATTTAACCGAGTTTGCTATATTTGATATACTAAATATGATCCATGCCTGCAGCCATACCTATGTGGCATCAGATCCTATCAGATCCTGGAAGCTAAGCAGAGTTGGGCCTGGTTAGTCTTTGGATGGGAGGCTACCTGGAAAAACCAGGTGCTGCAGGCTTGGGAGAAGGATCTGGCAGCCTACTCCCCCAAAACAATCACCCATTGAAAACTCTTTGAACAGGAGAGAAGCACTGACAATAGTGTTGGACATGGTACAGCATTGAGTAGTGTTTGGTCTGTTGTACATAGGGTCACTATGTCTGCTGTACTTGGGGTCGCTAGTGTTTCATCTGTTGTACATGAATCAGACCTGACTCAATGGCACCTAACAAAGGCAGTTAACGTGCTGAAATTTTGTAGGCCCCTGCTTGCTTGCTGCTACTCCCCAATGCTGCCCTCTGTAATACAAACTACAATCACATAGCGCCATTGTTACACAAAATCTTATTATATTCTTCAAAAATTGTGTGGCAGATGAAGCAAATCAACATCCAATTCCATAATGAAAGGATGCCTTTGAAGCTCAGTCAATATTTACAGCCACTGACTATCAGATATGGAAGGTCTTTACAGGTTATTGTGGCCACTCCTTTTTATACCAGTCAGGAGCCGACATCCAGAGTTCCACAGGCTTGTGCACATCTACATTCTAGCTGAGCCTTTGCTGGGGTTTTAGCTCCCTGCTTCCTGGCCTAGCTGGTTTCCCCCTACAGAGTTTCTCCTAGTGTTCCTCACCTAATGCTTGTCATGACTATTTAGAATACATTTTGGTGTAACGAAGGAGTAGGATCAGTTCTATTTTCTGTGTGGTACTATCTCTAGGTTATTTTGGATATATGAAATAACTGATAATCAGGTGCACTGTGGTATGTAAACACTGATATCCACCTGCCCACTGCATTTTTAATCACAAGCTTGTCTCTATGAAAATACTCTTGTGCATTAAATTGGGTCACAATGTGATTATACACACAAAAATTTATCTTATTCCCAGGTCCTTATGATGTTGCACATTTTCCCATTTTCCAAAGTGCAAGGTAGATTCTCATGTGACTTTTATCACTACAGCTTATTTAGCCACTCTGTGTTTCCAAAAATTTAGTTAACTTTAAATTACTCTTCATCAAAAAGAAATTGTAAAAATTGTGATATCTATAGAACAATTTGAAACTTGAATATTGACTAATGCTGATGTTAAAGGATCATGATTAATTCTTTAGATGTGTGTTGTAGGCACAGTTAGAGATACATGCGGATATACTTATGAGTATAATCCTTGGATTTGCTTTGAAATCATATTATATGATGGGAACATAATAGTTTCATTATACTAATCTTTCTGCTTTTGTATATGTTTGAAATTTTCTGTAATAAAAAGTTAAAATTAAATTAGTATCACCCAAACTGTAGTCTGATTATACAAAGCCTCAATAAAATTATGTCACAAGAAATCAAAGATTTTAATGCTCATGATTATGAGATAGAAATAATATTTATCTTAAATCTTGGTATTTGTGTGTCTGCTTATGTTTTCCTCCTTTCTGTATTTATGTTTTGGGAGAGTCATTGTGTAATAGAAGAAACTTAAAACCAGGGATTCAGAGTCTATGTTTTAGCAGGTCTATGAAGACCACAGTCCAGACAAACAATACCTTTGAACCCCAGTTTTCTCTTATAGAAAATTAAAACATCGTACTGTGTAGTTTCATACGGTTTTCAGCTCTAAAATTATTCGATACCTCACACAGGCTTTGCAACTCCACCACAAAGCTGGCTCTGGATGTGCTTAGTCTTATCTTCTGTCCCTGTTTGTTTATTGATATTTTGTTTTGTTTTGTTTATATACAGTACTGGAGTTTGAACCCAAGTCCTTGTGCATGTCAGGCAAGTGCTCCTCCACTGAGCTTCACTCACAAACCCTTTTTTATTTTTGAGACAGGTTTCTGCATCTGGCCTTGAATTTGTGGTCCTCCTGCCTTGACATTCTCAGTAGCTAGGATAATAAGTATACACCATGGCACCTGACTACTCTATCTTTATGAAAGGAGCAATGAGCTATAGTGACTTTGATTTAAAGATACTAGGAATGAAACACCAAAATACTGTTTAATTCCTATGGAGGTCCTGTAAAAGAATTTATTATTTAATTTCTTCTGAAGCTGATTGATCTCTTTTTTTTTAACTGGTACTGCAGCATCAACAATAAGTTTTCAAAGTAATTTATCTCTGTGAAAAGTTGAAACTTCTTGGTGTGATGCTAAAATAAACACTTGCAAGATTCAAAGGTTACACTTTATTTTAGTATTCCAAAGTTTTCTTAGTACTACCATATTTTCTCTGTATCTGCCATTTTATGATTTTATTACTTTCAATTATATTCCTACTCTTCTTACTTATTTTACATATTCTCATTTAGCAGGACGTTATCATCTTCACCAATTTTATTGCCTCTTTTTGAGTTGTTCCTGACATACATTGTGCCTGTTGGGTTTATGATATATTTTTTCAAAACAAGAATAAGACTTTTGGATATATGAAACACAATCCTAAATAAAGCAGGCCTATGTCCTTTTAACTTCTACTCAAGTATTAAATTTCATTGCAGGTCTATAATCATTGCAAAACATTTGCTTCTGAAACGTGTTGGGTATCACTTCATAGTAATACTAAACTTAACATATTATCTCAATGTCACATCAAAATTCATCCATTCAACAAATATTTAATGAATGTCTTCTAGGTGTGTTAATTTTGAAAAAGGATTTTGCAGAAAGAAGGCTTAGAAGAAATTACCAGAGGACATAGATTTCCAATTTTAAACTGATTTATTCATCAGAAAATGTTTCTAAGAGATACTTATTCATACACACAGTCTTCTTGCATAAATACTTTAAAAATTACCGTAATTAATTCAGAGTCCCAACTCTGGCCCTCATGAAGTAAAGTGACTATTTTAGTGGAAGCCGTAATGGAATACTACCTGCAAGAAAGCCATTATAACCTGTTTGTAAAACAAATCTGCTTACTCAATGTTGTTGTTAGTTCCCATTGAGTGGCATCTGATTCACAGTGACCCTCCTAGGGTTTTCAATGGCGACTATTTGGGGATTATTTCTGGGAGTGGACTACCACATCCTTCTCCCATTTACTCAATATCATTGTGATAATCCATTTGACAGTCAATAACCTTCTGGATCAGGGTTTGTTTGGTCTCTGGATAATGAAATTTTTTTCCAGAGTCTTTCAAGCTAGATCCTCTTTGATTTGGGTGGAGTCCTGAAATCTTTTATCAACCCATTAGGGGTACTTGGCATGACAAGCAGCACTCTCCATTCCTTTCTTTTAGCCAGATTTGCACTTCAGTAACCCTGTCACCTTCTCAGACACTATTCCTTTTTTTGCTCTCATTTCTGACTGACACACTGGAATGGACTCTATTGCTAGCTCATTATTAATATTCAATATTCATTCACTCAGTCACATTTTGAGCCTCCACTGTGTGCTTATCTAAATGCAAAAAAAATGACAAATATAACAATTATGATCCTACCAATGCTCATTGCAAAATAAGGTATTTCTCTTAAGATTTGGTAGCTTATTGTAGTTTATCAACTAATCATATTCTTGGTGGTTGAGTTAGAACAGGCTGCATTATCTTGCTCATAGTTCTCAGTTTGTTTTTGAGTTTTTCATGAGAATATTTTCCTGAAGATTCCCATTAAGCTGCAGGAGAGCATAAAGGAAGATATGTCCAATGGAGGATTTTGACCAAATCATTTTCTCTTGGCCAATCCTTGTTTCATTAAACGTTTTTTAAACTTAAAAGAACTTAGGGCCACTAGTTGTTCCTTGTATATGTAACTTGTTAATGTAAAGAGGGCTTGATTTATTACTTCAAAAATCAATGCCTTTTTTCCAGAAATCCTTCCTATCACCATCTCAAGTGGCTTTTTATTTATTCCCTCATCAAATATTTATCAAATGCTCATTGTGTGCTACCACTGCATAAATGTAAAGTCAGGTCAATTAGGGTATCTTTTCTCAAGAAGTTTGTAACCCAGTACTTTTCTCTGACAAGCATTTCTTTTATTTCTAACCCTCTGTTGATTTACACTTATTCTATTACTAGATATTTGTCATGTTTCTATTTGCTTTCACCTAGTTCTAAGCAAGAAGAATCAAATTTAGATACTGTAAATCCTCCCAATACTTCATTAAAATCTGAAATAAATGATTCAAGTATGTTTCATGTCATGTCCATATTACCCTAAAAACATGTACAAAAATTTGTTTTTAAAACAATATCATTCAAGTACATAGTTCTTCACTATTCTCTCTTTCCCATAGATCCTGATGTGACAATCTTCACTGTTAGTCATGGAGACCCTGGAACTTTACCCTTCTTTTATGTGTGATTGAGTTTGTCTCTAGGATCATCTTGCTTGACTCCCTGAATATCTCCTGACTTCATTCTACATTTTCCTCCAACTCTAAGTTACTATTAGGTCAGGCTTCTGATCTGAATCTAATTCTTCCCTTGCGACAGCTTGTTGAGTACCCCTCCACTGCTCAGTGGTGGTCCTCATACAAGGCCCTCTCATCATATTAGAAGGGATTTTCTTTATTTCCACTTTGGACTGTGAATTTTGGGGTTTGGTGAGTAGGCAGTCACTTCTCTAACAAGGAAGAGAAACGACTGCCAAAGGTGTTATCTCATCTGCCTTTCTTATTCTTTCTTCCACCTATCTATTCTGTATCCCTGGTCACATACAGTGACTGATTAGTTTGAAAGGAAAAAGAAAATTGAGCCAGTCGCGTGTCCTTTTACCTAGAACATTTCAAACCTCCCAACTGGACTTCCAGTCTGTAATGTCTTCCTGATGCAGCCAGTCCAACAGGAAGTCATTTTTAATGTTTAAAAACACAAACATATTTACACAGAGATGTCTTCAGGCATGTATATAACATCTGTTTCCATTTTTTTATTGTTTCCTCCATCCACATCCATCCCAGTAGCCAGCTCATTCTTTAAGAGCTCAAATGCTGCTTGCTCCTGAAAGCAATCCTTAAGAGATATAATCTGTGAGAAAATGGTCTTTTTATTGTGTTATTATTTTTCTAATTATGAATATTAATTCCTTATTCCTAATAATTCTTTTGGCTGGGATTTGGCTCAGTTGGTAGAGCGCTGCGCTGCAGTCTCTGAGGTCCCGAGTTCAATTCCCAGCACCACAAAAATGGGAGAAGGGCCTGGCAATCCACTCCCAAGGCAATCCCCAAACAAGCAGCCATTGAAAACCCTATGAGGGTCGCTATGAGTCGGATACCAACTCAACGGCACCTAACAACAACAACAACAATAATTCTTTTGGCTTAAATTTTATTTTGTCCGGTATTACTACTATTATACTTCTATTCTTTTGTTTTATATCTTTTAGTCAGTAGTTTATTGTTTTTTATCTTTTCTTTTTGCTTTTCTTTTTAATTTTGCTTGACACATGTCTCTTAGCTGGTCTTCTTTTTATTTTTATGAAATCCAATCTAATAGGAGAATGTAAGCCACCTTTATTTATTGTTATTTGTGATCTATTTGTATTTTTTTCCTATTTTCAAGTCTGATTTTCACCCTTTCCTGACTGTGTAGTTTGGACTAGTTACTTAACTTCTGTATGTCTTACTTTTTTTATCTGCAAAATGTTGATAGTAATATAATACCTTCCTTATTAATACTCAGTTATTATATGTAAAGTGCTTAGATGATACATAGTAAATACATAATGAATGCTATTTCTACCACCATCAACACTACTACCATCTAATGTTTTCTATTTTATCTTTTTCCTTTTTATCATTTGTTGTCTTTCTTTAGATTAACTCTAATTCTTTTCCTCCTGTTTGCTGATTTGAAACTATAATTTTTATTGCCATTATTTTATTGGTTACCATTATTTTGTTTCTTTGATTTGTTTTACTTTCTTACAGTAGTAATCACCTATGTAGTGTATAATTTTAATGCATGCACAGATTCTTGTAGCCACCACCACAATCAGGATTCTGAAAAATTCCAAATGATGAACAAAATTTCCTCATGCTGACCTTTGTAGTCAAACTCTCCTTCTACTCCTAACCTCCAGCAATTCCTGATCTGTTTTCTGTCTCAAAAAATTTTTCTTTTTAGAGCTTAGTGTGGTGATACACACTTGTAATCCCAGCACTCGGGAGGCTTAGGCAGAAGGATGATGAATTTGAGACCAGTCTGGACTATATCATGAGTTCCAGGCCAGTCTCGGATACAAAGAAATAAAAATGAAAAAAGACTTTCATTTTCCATCTAAAAGTAATCACACAATTATCTTTTTTGAGATTGGCTCCTTTCACTAGAATAATATCTTCGAAATCAATCCATGTGAAGATCTATTACATATTAGTGATAAAAATTTCTACCCCAAATTAAAATTATTCAATATGACTTTCCTTTTTTTTTTTTTTTTCTTTTTGTGGTACTGGGTGGTGGACCCAGGGCCTCATACTTTCATGCTCTGCAAGTGCTGGACCACTGAGCTGTGCCCTCAGCCCATTTTTTTTACCTTCTTGAGACAGGGTCTCTCGCCAAATTACGTAGACTACCTCTGGTTTCTAACTTAAGATCCTCCTGCCTCTTCCTCCCCAGCCGATGGGATTATAGGCATGCACCACAGCCCTGGCCTATAACAACTACTATAATACCATATAGTCTGTAATCTAATCCACATCTTCCCAGCAGGTTTGCCATGACACCAAATCCAATCTGCAATGATTCTAATCCACAGCTGATATTTTAGCACTATATAAATGTTGGAAGAGTGTGGATTAGTTTAGAGAATATACTACATATGTATTATTGTTAAAAGTTTGAAGCCAGGTATTATGGTATACGCATGTAATCCCCTCTATTCTGGAGGTTGAGGCAGGAGGATCACAAGTTTGAATATCTTAGCAAAATCTGTCTCAAAATACAAAAATAAAAAATAAATAAAAATTTCAAAAGGTGTTGTATCAGGATGAAGATCCTCAAACTGAAATTATAATGACCTCTTGTTCACAAATCTTGAGTACTTTCTTTATAATTCCATTTCAACATATAAAGCAGACTTTTTTTGTTGTTAATCTGTTTAGTCACTCTAATATACACACAGAAATGTACCTAAACCATAGGAGTACAGAACAGTCAGTTTTTACAAACTGAAAATCATCTGTACAACTAGCACCCAGATTCAGAAACAGATCATTCTCAACACTCGCAGAAATACCTGACATGCCCTTTTACCTTCACTAATTGCCTCCAATCCCCAAAAGATAACTACCCACTGACTTGTTGCATATAAATTACTTTGGCTTGTTTTTGAACTTTGTAGAAATAGAATCATACATACAGTATGTGCTCAGTATGAATCTAACTTGTCTGATTTAATGTTATTTTAAAAATTATTCTGCATTATTATATGTAACTAGATTGTTCATTCTCATTGCTTATTTTGACAATTTATTTGTGCATTCTACAGCAGATAAAGATTTGCATAGTTTCCAAGGCTTCCAGAAATATATATATATTTGTAAACATACATATACTTTTCTGATATGTAAATATATATATACATACAGTGATACACACACATAAAAGTCTGTTACTGGGTCATAAAGCATGCTTACTTCTGACTTTTATAGACACTGAAAATCAATTTTCTGAATTGCTTACATATTTCCCCCCCTTCCCCACCTCCACCAACACTACCCACAATATATGAAATTTCCAAGTTCCTATATCCTCATCACCTTTTGATACTTTATATCTTTTTCCCTTTTGCTGTTCTAGAGTATACAGTATTGTTTCATTATGATTTTAATTTTTATTTCCCTAGTGGATAATAAAGTTGGGCATCTTTTTATGTTTCCTGGCCATCTGAATATGCCACTTATTATGATAAATTTTTAATGAAGTTTATCTTCCTATATAGACTAGGAGTTCTTTCTAGGCAGGGCTCACATTTACCTTGCATCTCGCAAAATCCACCACAGTGTCTTCTAATGCGCCTTTGGGCTAGTGCTATATTGATGCATGCTCAATTAAGTGAGCTTATAGAGCATACAGGATTTTTGACTTCTGTATCTCAAATTGTACCTGGTAACCACTGTAAGGATTATTCCTAGAGAATCAATGATGGAAGTTTTAAATTGTAAGCATGTAAATAAAACTTAAAAAACATTTATTTAGCACCTAGTATATATTGGGAGGGAGAAGGACATGGCATTCCACTCCCGAGGCAATCCCGAAACAGCCATTGAAAACCTTATAACGGTCTCTATGAGTCGGACACAACTCAATGGCACCTAACATACATTGGGAAGTGTATGAAGCTGTGTAAGCAGAGCATTTATGGATGAATCAGAGACAATTACTTTATTGAGGGAGTATCTAGACCTTGTAGCAGCCTAGATTAAGTTCTGATTTTAAATGACCTTCCTTTAATATAAGGTCTTGTCTGTTTTGTTCCCCTAGCCTTCAGGTGAGAGTGCATGCAAAGACACTGATATTTCAAGTATATGAACATGCAGGCCACTTTGAAATATGTTCTTTTGAGATTTTTGCCTAGTAATTTTCTAGAAGAAAAAAAGAGATTTTTCATTGACATTTTTTCAAAAGTGGTATGAAGCGTGTTTGGAAGATGAAAACATCCAATTAACTCACTTTTAATTTCTCTTATATACTATCCAGTGTCAGGTGTCAGTGTGGGTTTTAGTACAGAAATCTTCTTCCTCATTGAACATAGATTTATCCCCCTTCATAATCACAGGATTTGCGGCCCCCACCTTGAGGGGACACTCTTCCTGGCACTATGACACCTGGAGTTGTCATTTTGCCTCACTTTCTCATTTTCTTCCCATACCTGGGAAATCTCCTTTTTGGAATCAGACACTTCATGCAGTAGGTATTCATGCAAAAAAAAAAAAAAAAGACTTTCAGACTGTGGACAGGCACTTCCCAAAGGAAGAAGGCTACAACTGTGAAGGTGAGGACACAATGCCAAGTTTTTCATGGCGCTTAGAGGGAGCTCTCATTGTGCTGATTCCTTGAAAGATTCTCTTCAGTCTTTGTTTCTGTTTTGATCAACTTCTGCTCTTGAAATTAAGGAGAAAAATAACTTCTTCATGGAGAAACTACATATGTTTAGTACCTAGGATATAAATGATCACTTTTTTAAATATTCAAGATGATTCAAAACTTCATATCGATTGAAGAGGAGGTGACACCTGTATCTCAATAGTTATAATTCTTGTGCCAGTTGCTTCCCTCCATACCCTGCAAGGAGATAAATGACTTGTGTTTCACTGCATCTTGCACCTGTACACTATTTTAGGACTTTGAGTCTCATGCACTTTATTCAATTATAGTTAGGAGTCCCTGGGAAGTCCTGCAGACTTGAACTTGTCTTAGCAGTCACAGCATGGCAGCTGAGTTTTCTTCCTCTTCCACCCTGGCTCTGGTTCTAGTGGCTCTGCTGCTGTTACATCTTATATCCAGAGAAGAATGGTTTTTGACAAGCATCCCCAACTCCTAATCTCCTTACCATGCCCTGGAGACAGAGCTGAAGGCAACAAAGAGGCCCGTGTTCTAAGGTGATCTCTGTGCATTACTCCAATTAATGTGGAAGTAGGGAGAGTGCTTCTTTGATCATTTCAGTGCTTGCCTTTATCAAACATGTGCCCAAGCAACACATTTTATACACTGATGTCTCACTGGATTTCTCCTTCCTTTCTTTTATTCTTTGTTTTCCTTTGAGACAGAATTTCATTAGTTAGCTATGTTATTCAGCTTGTAGCAAAACACTGTAGCAAAATGCCTGACAGAAACAAACTTATGGGAGGAATAATTTATTGGGGTTTAAGAGATCTTTAGGCAGAACAGGAATGATGGGGGAACTTCTGGTGGAGTGACACCTCACATCATGGCAGATCAGGAGCAGAATTACTAGAACTGGGGGCTTGCAAAAAAAAAAACCTCCAAAAGCCAACCATTAGGAACATATTTCCTCAATGCCAGTTCCCACCTCCCAAAGTTCCAGAGCCCCACAAATAGCACCACTAGCTGTGCGCCAAACACTCCAACACATGACTTTGGGGAAAATTTTAGATTTAAACCATAAGACTCCATCCCTGGCCCCAAAATGTTCATGGGCACTTCAAAATACTAAATGCATTCAGTCCAAGTTAAAGAGTCCCGATAGTCTTAGTGTTCAAAAGTCGAAGTCCACTGAGATTCAAGCTAAACTAAGCTATGAGCCCCTGCAAAATAAAAAAACAAAAAAATCACATCACATATTTCCAATGTACAGTGGCACAGAGAAAGCATTCACATTCCTAAAGGAGAACAGGAGTCACAGAAAGGAAAGATTGCTCCAAAGCAAGACCAAAATTTCACAGGGCATGCAGACCATATGACTTCATGCCTGGAATCTGACACATGTGGTGGCATCATTTGGGCTTGAATAGACTTGGGAAGTTCCATCCCTATAGCCTTGCCATATCCAGCACACGTGGCCCTCTTGAACTACCTCCACCAGTTGCTGGAATCTTTCTTTGGCAGACATTTCATGTTGCTGGCATCCTGTGTTGCAATGGAGTCTCCATTGCAGCTTAGGCTCCAGCCTCAAAGCATCATATACCAGCCTTTCAGGGTATCCAACTCTGTTAGATATTGCCAGGCCTCACAGGCTATTCTCTGCAACCTTGGTGGCAACTTGCATAAACCCTTAACTCTTGCCTATGCCTATAAAACGAGCACCACATAGACAATGTCAAAGTTTACTGCTAGCTTGAGTGATAGTTTTACCCATTTGAACTAAAGCTGCAACAGTGGCTGCTGTGTGCCTGGGCTGAGAAACCACTTCCTTGGGCAGGTTCTTTCCAGAAGGGGTTCCTTTTGGCTCTCTCTCTTTAAAAGAAGATCTTTTAAATGGATTCCTCATTTCACACCCTCAGAACCCTTAGATGGAAGGGGTTTGACCTACTCCTGATTTACCCCTGGGGCATTTCTATTGTCCCAGCTCAATGTTCTTGGCTTTCTTTTATTGGTACTTACCTCTTTAACAATTACTACCTCTTTACTTGAATGGGCACTGTTCACAATAGAGTCCTCATTTTCCTCTGAAACCCTCTTAGACCCATCTTTATTGTCTACATTTATATCAATGTTTGATTTTCCAAATTCTCCTCAGAATTCCCCTTCAAGCTCTGTTTATAGCTTTCAAGAGCTTCTATCACCCTCTTCTCCAAACTCTTCCAGATTCCTCCCTCAAACAAGTTCTAAAAACCTAAGCAACATGGCCAGGTTTCTTACTCTTTGGTACCAATCTTCTGTATTAGTTAACTGTTGTGCACTGTGGCAAAACACATGACAGAAATAAATTTATGGGAGGAATGATTTATTGAGGCTTACGATTTAGAGGATCTCAGTCCACATATCTGTCAACTTGTCATGCTGTGGGAGGCTACATGTTGCTGTAATGCTGAAAGCTGTGCCACCAGTATTTCTGATGCCAGTAGGGCTACCCATGGTGGACAGATTTCAGCTGAGCTTCCAGACTAAGACAGACTAGGGAGAAGGACCCAGGAGCCCACTCCCAAAACAATTAGCCATTAAAAACCCTATGAATAGCAGAGAAGAACTGTCAAATATAATGCTGGAAAATTAGCCCTACAGGCTGGGCATGGTGGTGCACCTGTAATCCCACTGACTCAGGAGGCAGAGGCTGAAGGATCAAAAGTTTGAGGCCAGAGGATGCCTGTGTAATATAAGGAGACACTGCCTCAAAAATAAAAAGTGAAAAGATGAGGCTGGGGTTGCAACTCAGTGGTAGAGTGCTTGCAAACCATTTGTGAGGCCCTAGGTTCAACCCCTACTGCTGAAAAAAAAAAAAAAAAAAAAAAAAAAAAAAAAAAAAAAAAAAAAAAAAAAAAAAAAAAAAAAAAAAAGAAAAAGAAAAAAGAAAGAAAGAAAGAAAAAGAAATGAATAAGAAAGACTTGCCTCCTCAAAGTAGAGTCAACTGTAATGAGGGAAATGAAGTAAAGCCTTTGGGATCTCCTTTTACTGATATGGCACAACTCAAAATGAGAAGAAACATACTGGCTGCAACGTTGGGCTCAAATATAAAAAGATCATGTGCATGGCACAGTGTTGGGTAGTGTTTTATTCTGTTATACATAGGGTCACTATGAGTTGGATCTGACTAGCCAGTGCTCAACAAAAACAACAGTCCATAGAGGCTGAACAAGCATGGTGACAGGGCAGGTGGCTAGGCCTGTGGCAGTGGGCTTCACATCATGGCAGATCAGGGGCAGCGAGGGTGCTACCATAACAAAGGGCCCACATATAACCATAACACCCCTCTGCCCCCATCCCAAAGATCCTGCAAAGCTAGGATCTGCCTCCCAATGTCCCATAGCCTCCCAGGACAGTGCCCCAGCTGGAGACCAAAAGTTCAAATGCATGACCTTTGCGGGACATTTAAGAATCAAACAAACCATTACATGCCTGCTGGTCTGGAACTTTCAAACCTATTGTCTCAGTCTTCTGAGTGTGAGATTACATGTCTGTACCACCGACCTACCTCTCAGTGGATTTCCATTGGGAAACCTGATTTCTCATCTGTTGTCCTTCTCTCCAGAGGCCTGGCTAGGAGACGCATACCAATGACCAGCACCATGCTGTACTCTCTTTCCCTATCTAGTGCCCAAGGTATTGTTCCTGGGACAGGCTTGTTCCTTCTACTGTTCCTTCCCTTAGACAGAGCCCCTCCCACAGCGTGCCTCAGTCTGGCAGATGAGTGGTCTTTTGTGGGACCCATCCTGCAGCTCATCTGACAGACGTATCTGCTTTCAACTTTGCTTGGTTTCTAAGATTCCAAATTTTTTTGTTAGTTTTTCAAATGTTCCGTGTGCCTTTTTTCTTCTTGGCTACATTTGCTTTTTCCTCACCCTGTTTAACTACAAATATCCACATGGCGTTGGCCCTGAATCCTTGCTCCTGTACCTACAGTGACTTGCTCTTGTTTGAAACCTTATCTATTGCTTTGACCATCACTATCTAGTAATTGCCTGCAGCCATAGCCCTGTGGCACCAGACCTCAGAAACTAAGCAGGGTCAGGCCTGCTTAGTTAGTGCTTGGATGGGAAATGACCTGGGAACACCAGGTGCTGTAGGCTTTGGAGATGGACCCGCCAACCCACTCCCAAAAATCAATCTGCCATCGAAAATCCTATGAACATCAGAGAAGTACTTCACAATAGTGTTTTCCCTGTTGTATTTAGGGTCGCTACGAGTCAGATACCACCTTGTTGGCACCTAACAACAACAACAACAACATCTAGTAACTACCTTATTCTCTTGGTTAGTCATAAATTTTGACCTGGTCTGCTTTTTCAGTGAATAGTGTTTAAAAGATCACTCTATGCAAAGCATTGTACTCATGGTGGACATATCTCAAAGTACATAGATCCTTCAGGAAGGCAGAGAAGGAAGATGATATGATGGTGATGTAAGCTAGTGATGTAGAAGGTATGAAATCAGCATCGATATGGGATGACAGCTTTAACAAGACAATGCAGGATGTCTTCCTGCATTGGCTACTGTTTTACCTTAGCTCGAAACTCATTCATTCATCATCTTCTCCTATAACAGCTCCTGACACATAAACTTGATTGATCCAATTATTGTACCCCATTCACTTACTCCCCTCAATGATAGATCCAAGGATAGCTGTTTGACCTTAGGTGGACCAACTAAAGACATTCCCCTGGAATTTTCCAATGAATACTTTTTCCTCTGTGGTCCAGAAGTCATTGCATGTACATAAACAGAGGCTGTCTATGGGAGGGAAGAATGAAGGCATTAAATTGTGCAAATGGGGAAGAAGGGAAGGGTTCAGAGAGAGAGCTCACAAGTGTGTCACTAAAACAGGCAATGCCTAAGGCCAGCTCTATCACTGCCCTTTCTGTCAATACGTTGCTTTTTTTTTTTTTTTGTAATACTGAGGTTTGAACCCAGGGCCTAGCGCTTGCATGCTTTGCAAGTGCTGTACCACTGACACTGAGCTGCACCCTTGACCACCCCCCTTTTTTTTTTCACTTTCTGAAATAGGGTCTCACTAAATTTTGCAGACTGCCTATGGTCTCGAACTTGAGATCCTCCTGCCTCCACCTCCCAAACCACTGGGATTACAGGCATGCACCACCATGCTGGCTTTTCCTCTTATTTTGTAATGTTGGTTCAGGCTTTAAGTTGGATGGCTCAGGATTTCAGTCAACTGCAACTAAAAGAGATTTAAACATGTCCTAATGGAGGTGATGCCAGAGTTGAGTGTTGAATAACAGCATTCCAGAAAGGAGAGCCACTCAAAGCAAAGGCTGCACTAATATGTAAATGAAATGTAAATGATATGTAAATATGAATGTGAGGATATTCATGGAGTAGGAAGCGAAACTGCTGTAAGGATGTTAGAGTATCATTTTACTGTGAGATCAAGCAGAGAAGTTTGAGGGTTTACCCTGAAGACAGGAATAAAATAATGCATACCAAGAAGGTGGTGTTGGTACTCTAATATTTTTTCACTCACGATTATTTGGAAATTGACCAGAAATAGGACAAAACTGAAGGCAAGGATAAAACTTAACTCCTGTGTTAGTCCACTCAAGAATGATGAAGACCTGAATTAAGGCAGTGGTCTTTGAGGCAGAGCAAAGGGATGACGTTAAGAGAGAATGTAGAGGCAAAACTGCCAGGGGATTCCCAGGGCAACCCATAGGTGAAGGTGCCATTCCACCAAGATAGAGAACATGGGAGGAGGAGGTCTGGGATAAAGATGGAGCCTTCGTCCAGAGCAGCTGAGAGCTCAAGCTGTCCTGATGTCACTGCCAGATGAATCTTAATAAAAATTACTATTTCTTCATCTGTGAAAAAACTGTGCTGGCAGGATAGCAGGATAGGTTTAGATTAGTTGATCTTTAAGATTTTTGCAAGAGGTTTGTTTTGTTTTGTTTTGTTTCATTTTTTTTTTTTTTAAGAATTGATTATATGTCACTGCCAAGGAATCTGTATAGGGGTTCAAATTCTGATCTCTCTCTCCCACTCTGGCTTTTAAGTGTTCCATTTTGGTTTGGCCTCTCTGCACCTCTCTAATCTTGTTTACAGATGCTTCCCGTGCCACTCTCTACTCTAGACAGAGTAGTTCCTTCCAGGTACCTGTGGATGCTGAGTTCATTAAAGCTCCCTGCCCTGAAACCCCTCCTCCCTTTCTTTTTTTCATCCACTGGCAAAGCTCAGCTAGTCCTCCACTGCTCTGGGATACATTTCTTCTCCATAGTGTGCTCTGTGCTGTAGCCTTCCTACACCTTCTCTGAATATCTACTTGTACTAACCTATGTAACAAAGCCAATTAGATAGTCTCACTATAATTTAGAGCCCTAATTATTTCACATATGTTCATTTGCTTTTCCAACTAAACACAGTGCCCTTTAGAAGTCTTTGGTGTCTGCAACAGCGCTGGTTGAATTGTAGAAGCATCATATACATCAGTTTTATGTGGTCTTCACCTCTGTTTAGATCTTTCCATGCCCCTAGTTTGTCTAGAGAAATTATGCTGATACATCCTTTAAAATGAAATTCAAATTTTGTCTCATCTGTTAAGCTAAGCCTCAGACTGAAATAAAATTCTCTCTCTCATCTCTCTCCTTTAACTTCCCCTCTCTCCATAAATATACATATGTGTGTGTGTATATTTGAATATCTGAGCATATCTCTGTCAACATTTCTCAAATAATAGAAAGCAGCATCACCAATGATGCATACAAGGGTAATTTTAATATTCCTAAGCCACAACACCTAGTATAATTATTACTCGACCCTTGGAAAGATTTTTGCACATCTGAATCCACGGAGTCCCATTAGCACATTGCAACATTGCAGCATGAGGGGAAGGTTGAGCTCATCCAGGGAATAAGCCCATCACCTGACAGAAAGCAGGTGATGAGATCTCTCACCAGATTAAAAAGGGAAGGGCAGCAACTCATTAGGAAACACAGAGATGTCTGCTTAATTACTTGAAAAATGTCTGAGCCAGTACATTTTATGACACCTGGAGGGCATAAACATGCCCACAAATTTAATTAATTTTCTTTCTTCTTTCATTGCACCTGTATGGCCTAAAGGAAGAGAAGTCTAATGAAAGTACAATCAAGCACTTCTGCTGGACTTCCACAATTCATTTGGGCAATATTCAGGAAATGAAATGGCTGAATTTCCCATCAGTTTATGGGGAGAAATGTATTTGGAAAAATGCAGCCCAGCAGTGAAATTATTCCATGTCAAACTCTGATCAATGGCTCCTTCAGCTTTATTTCCAAAAAGAGCTTAAATCTCTTTATAGATGTATTAAAATGTATTTAATACTCATAAATCTCTAAGGAGAAACTCAGAACTGGATATTATTGTTTTCCTGGAGGAGAGTATTATATGAGAACTTGAAGGCTAATGAGAGTAGATCAAATCCATAGAGCAAGTAACTTCATTTGCTCTCCATTATAGTAACACGACTCACACATTTTTCTTTAAAATCTTTACATCTATGACATTACAGTTTTGTCGAATGTAGCCTTAATAATGAGTATGCTTATATCTCCATTGTAATAATATTGTACCATATAATGAAAGCTTACTATTTACCAGGGACCATACTGGTTTTACATGGCTTATGTTGAATACTCACCACACTGTAAGGAAAGCAATACCATGTTTGAAATGACTCCCAGTGAGCTTAAGGGATCTAGCCAAGGGCACATCACTAGTAAGTGTTGAAACTAGGCTTCAAATCCAGATCCTTTGGCTCCAAACTCTGTGCTCACTTAGTTTTGTTGTATGAACAGAAGTGTCAAGCCATGTTTCTCCTTGTTAATTCAGTGTCACTGAACATATGAAAAGTTCATAGACAAAACTTGTTTTCTTAAAAGAATCTTGACATTATTGAGCTGTGAATAGTGAATTATTCATAGGGGCTTCTGGACATAGCCCAAACAATCTGTCTTCTCCGTAATTTACCGAAGAACACCCCAGCTGTATATGGGTGCATTTAACCTAAAACATATTTGTTCTCATAGCAAGCAGCAGAGTCTACTTCGGTGATGTAAAAGAAAATGGAAACAAAACATACATGATGAGTACCTACTATGTGTCCAACAGACACTCAGGCTTCTGCACACGTTGACTCACTTGAGGCAAGTTGGATAATGGATATGGATAACGGATAATGGAAATATGGATAATGGAGGTGAACATTCAGAAGCCAGACATGTTACCAGGTAATGTCCATTGGGAACACCCCAGAACAATCCTGCCCAGGACCTTGGAAGTCCACTTTTAAAAGGAAGAGTGGCAAATACCATGACTCAAATTGGACATATTCCAGGCTGATTTGCAGATCATTGCTAGATAAAAGTGAAATAAAATATTTACATTTTGGCCATTAAATTTCTTATTCTGTCATGAAATACCATAGTTAATGCTGTTTTCAGTTTTAATCTCTTGTAAACTCATTGACTGCTAATGTTTAAGGGGCTCATACTAATTTGGATCGATCTGATTTTGCACAATCAAGCCCATTACACTTGTTTCAATTTTTTGCATCATGGCTTTCACATCTGGAAGCTATGAAAAGCACAACAGACTGTCTAAAGAGACTGTCACAAGAAATAATATTAAAGGACATATTATGAAGACTAACCATTGGCACTAAAGCTTCACTCATGGTGTTTGCGTATTCAGCATCACAAATGGGGGTAGACAGAAGGATGGCTGCTCCCAAAGTACTTGGGAATTTCTTTCCCCAAACAGATTCTTCCCTAGGTACCTATGAAGCCTCCTTCCCATTCCTGTCTTTTATTGGTTTAACCCAGGCCAGTTATTAAATTAGATGTGACTAGTTCCTCAATGATACTTTGAACCTAATTAAATCTAACTAACACATTCCTATGGCATAGTCAGAAATAACCTTTATGTTCAATATCCTGAACCATCACGGGTGCATCAGTATGGCTGTATGCTTTTATGCTTTTCTAATCATTATTCCTTGAAGAAGCTAGTAAACAAGTAATTCTGCCTTTGAAAGTACAGCATTTTAAAAGGAGGCAGCCTGCAATTTTATGCCAGCCAGAGCAAGTGGGAATTAAGGTACCAAATTCATTCACATTTTTACATGCATTCTTAACCTTGATTTAGATTAACATATGTTTGTATTTCTCACCATTTTAAATTTATCCTTTATATGTGGCATCAACTTTTATGAATATACATGGCATGAAGGCTGACAGAAGAGTCTCTGTAGTTAGGCTGCTTCCCAAATTCTGGCCCAGGCCCTTAGCAGCTATGTGACCTTAGGCAATGCTTTGAACCCTCTTAGCCTCAGTTTCTTCATTTGGCAGAGTTATGTCTCATAAGATTGTAGCGAACATTAAAAAAGAGTTAGAATAATGTTTGGCACAAGATAAGTACTTAATAAATTATTATTATTATACTATCAATTTTTTGTTATTTTAATAGCATTCTTATTCATAATCAAGTACTATACACTTATTGTGGAAATGAGAAAGATATAGAAAATGAATAAAAATGGTGTGTATTTCCTTTCATCCTACCACTAAATTTATGTTACATTTTGGTGTATTTCATTCCAATCATCTTTAAACTCTAACTCCTCCACTTCTTATCATTGAAACCTCATCTAAGTTCAATGTTTCATTACTTTGTCTATAAAATAGAGGTTTCTCTTCCTTTTTGTTTTTTCTTTTTTTCAGTGGGTCCTTCTCCCAAGCTCACAGCACCTAACGTTCCCAGGTGGTCTCTCATCTGAGTACTAACCAGGCCAGACCCTGCTTAGCTTCTGAGATCTGACAAAATTGGAGGCCAGTGTGACATGGCTGTAGCCTTCTTTTCTTTATCACTTGGCTAATTCCTGCTCATCTTTCCTCTCAGGGGATGAGATCACTTCCCTGACTTACTCTAATCCAGAAAGTCTGATGCATATGCTAGGCAAGTACTCTAGCACTGAGCTACATTCCCAGCCCTTGGTTTTTTGAGACATATTTCTCACTTTTTAGTCTCACTTTGTAGCCCAGGTTAGCCTAGAACTAACTGTATATCCCAGGCTGGTCTTGAACATATGGTCCTCCTGCCTCTGCCTTTCAAGTGCTGGGATTGCAGGTGTGCATCACTATGCCTGGCACAAAATGGAAGTCTTTATGCTTCTTACTTCATTAAGCTATTGTGAGGACTGAGATATCCCTTATAAGTTGTTTAGCTAAGTAAATGGTCTCTAATTAGGTTAAGCCACATGAAATTGGCAATATTCGTCATCTTTGTCCTATGAAAAAGTCAGTTACATAAAGTCCAACCTAATAAGAAGGGTTCAGTGTATATTAGCATTTAGGATAAAGCTGTGCATGGCTGTGATGGCACAGAGACAAATACCCTGGGGTTTCAGCCTACAAGAAGGCCACACTCCTACAGACAAAAGAAAACATTTTCTTGTAAACAAAGCAAGAAAATACCTAAAAGGTCAAAAATGGATACATGCCCTAACAAAAGCATAGGCTAAGTTTTGGAAGATTCCAAAGAAGGTAGACTACCCCTGTGAAGAACAATTCAGGATGACTATAGGTAGAGGTGTATCTGAACTGGTCTCTGATATACACTGTCCAAAACGCAATGGAAGATGTTTCTAGGTTGAGTGAATATACAAAGCAAAGAAAGAGCAGTAGGAAGGTACAGAGTGTATAATTCATTTGGTTACAACATCAGGTGCATGCGGACTGGAGGTGAAAGGGTAAGTTCACATGTGGTACTGTAACTTAGCACAGCACCTGGTCAATGGCTGGCTCCCAGTATGTGCTTGACCCAGTGCATACCAAGGGACATGGGCTCTGTTATAAAAGCAGAGAGAGTGAGACATTTTTTGACCAAGTGAGCGCAATTGTTGGTGCCATCCTTTGGAAAGTTGAGTTGGGGAAACATGTATTCTCAACTTGGAAGCTCCAGGTGAAGCTCTTAGAGGCCAAAACACTTCAGTCCAGCCTCATCTCCAACCCTTTCTTCTCCTTCTCCCCTGCCTCTCTTCACATTAAGGTCTAACTTTGCTTAAATTAGTTCAGTTCCTTCAATGAGTTACACTTTTTCTTGCATCAAATCTTCACATATATTGTTGCAACAGCCTTGAATCTCCTTCTCCTTGTTGTTGTTGTTAGGTGCTGTAGAGTTGGTATTCAACTCATAGCAAAACAGGCGAAACACTATCATCAGTGTTTCTCTGCTATTCATAGGGTTTTCAATGGCTGATTGTTTTTTGGAAGTGTTTTTCTGGGTCCTTCTCCCAAGCTCACAGCACCTAATGTTCCCAGGTGGTCTCTCATCCAAGTACTAACCAGGCCAGACCCTGCTTAGCTTCTGAGATCTGACAAAATTGGAGGCCAGTGTGGCACAGCTGTAGCCTTCTTTTCTTTACCACTTGGCTAATTCCTGCTCATCTTTCCTCTCAGTGGATGAGATCACTTCTCTGACTTACTCTAATCCAGCAAGTCTCAATCATGTCGGGCTTGGCAACTCCCATAGCACCTTATACTTCCCATGTGCTAGCACTTCCTATTCTTCATTTTAACTATCTACTTCTCTGTTTCTACCTCCTAACAATTCCAGACCAAAAGCTCAGTCAGGGTGAGGACTGTATAACTAATTAGTTAAAAGTGAAAGTTGAGATAAATGTACAGTGTAAAAAAGGGTCTGTATTCCGATTCTGCCATTTAGCATTTGAGTGACTGTGTGACTGACTTTGTGATGGATTTCCACAGCTAACTCTCAAAATCCTCATCTGTACAATGAGGATAGTTTCAGAGCCTAATTTCTAGGCTTGGCATGACAATTAAATGCGGTAACATAGATACATTTCTTAGCAGAGTTGCTGGAATGTATTTAAAATACAAATACTTATTAAAACTTTGCTGCTGGTAGTTACAATTGTACCCCAGAGTGTTCCACAGCCATAAACTACCAACCTTATAAGTGTGACAGATATTGTCAGGTGATTGAAACAACCATTGAATGGAGAATGCATAGGTTTGAAAAAATGTTTTAGAGATGATTACAGTGGAACTCTTACTTAATTAGTAATTTACCTCATTTAGAGGAGGAGGTAAAGGAAAGGGGGAAAGACTCCATTTATGCCCCAAGCCCAGGGAATGGGAAGGCCAGTGATGCTTTTAGGAATAGGAACAGATGTAGTAGTGAGAAGACAAGATCAATTCAGAATCCATTTGGCGGCATGCTGAGTTGTAGTTCTAGTAAAAAGATTAGCACTCAGTATTGGAGATCAGGAAAGAAATATTAGCTAAGAGATAGGCTTGAATTTTATTTTGACAGGAGAGACTCTTTTGAAGTAATATTTTTCTAAGGTCAGTGTCCACTGGAATAAGTTGAGAAGGGTATTAAAAGCAGGTTTCTGAGTCTTATCTCTGCACATTTAGATTAGTGGGGTACATCTACATGCAGAGGGCCCAGGAATGTGCACTTTTCAAATAACTTAGATGATTCCACTGTAACTTTGGAAAAATCATTTAACTTGACTCTCATTTTGTGGCCTTGTTAAATGGGAATAATATCTACATTTGTATGGTTTAAAAGAAAAGAAAACATACAAAGAAAGTAACTTATGAAATAGGTAGTCCATAAGGAGGTTTTCTATAGGTTGGAAACTGTGGGAATATGTGTGTGTGTGTGTGTGTAGGTAATCAGTGAGCAAGTAAAGAGTCTCTTGAGAAAAGTATGGTCATAGTATGGTATCACAGGTTGTATCAAAGGCTGGATAAAGAGAAATGTGGTGGCTAATGCATGTGATAAGCATAAGTCATGGATGAGAAAATTACATCCACTGACAAGAAACTAGGGCATGAGAATGTTGAGAGGAGTGTTATAGAGCCCCTCAGGACCTCAAGAATAGAAGAATATTTAATGGCATGGAAAACATTAATGGTATATTTTAAAGTAAAATATAGTATAAATGAGAATGATCCTATTTTGCAATATATCTAAGTTTGTATCATTTTATTCTTTTCCTCAACTGTATCTGCTAATTTTTTCTATAATTATATTGGACTTATAACAAAATAAAATAATAAACATTATTCTTGAACTATGAGCGGAGTGAGGGGTAAAAATTCTGGGGATAACAGGATTGAGAGAAAGGCTTTGTTTAAATTCAGAGAACACTTCTGCTTGCTCATTAGATAAGGTGGAAGTCAAATGAGGTGATGATAAAATCCTGAAAGAGTCATTGGGGAATTGCATCACATTGTGGGGTGATCCTTAGATTAGAAAAAGGAAATATGTTGTGAGTGTATGGGAAAGACCTGAGGACAATAATAATGGCAGCTTGAGGAATAAAGGTATCATTGCTTCACTGGGAATTTTGAAAATGTTAGGTTGAAATGTTGTGTTAAGATGTTTTCATTAGAGAAAAAAGTTACAGATTTGATCCTCCAATAGGCTAATTAACTTCTTTCCACTCCTGTGGATTACTTTGCCAGTATCATTCACTTTGTGTTAGTCACTTTCCTGTCACTGAGAAAGTCAACAGTGGGAAGAGAGATTTACTTTGCTCACAGTTTCAGAGGTTTCTGTGGATAGTTGCTAGCCCCATCACTGCAGGCTTGTGTTCAGATGGAACAACAGAGGGAGCAAGTGGTGGAGCAGAGCTGTTCACTTCATGGTGGACAGGAAGCTAAGGGAGAGAGAAGAGATGAGGGACAAGATGCACCCTTCCAGGGTATGTTTCCAGGGACCTGCTTCCTCCAACTCAGCCTTCCCCCCAACTCTCCACCACCTCCCAATAAAGCCATAGAATTATGAATTCATGGGTGGATTAATCCCTGATGAAGTCAGAGCCCTCATGATGCAATCACTTCCCCAAAGCCTATCATCTGGTAGCCAGGCCTTTAACAACAAGCCTTTCAGGGATATTTTAGACTCAAACTGTAACACACTCATTTTGTAGAAAGATGTCAAGGGTCATGAAGAACACCATGCAAGATAGGAGGAATGGGTCACTGCAAATCTACTGGCATCATGCAAGGAAAAATTCATTTGTATCTATTGCCGAGATGCCCCCATCTCATACAGGACCTGGTCTTCCCTGAAGATTTGATGATTCTAGGTTTAAGGATATCAAATCCTAAATCAAGGAACTAATTCTGGAAGTTTCTTTCCCTGTAAAGGATTGCCATAAAAATATTTTCCCATGGAGATATAAGAAACACAGTTTCAAGAAATTGGGTGTTTATTTGGACACGAGAGTGCATTGATCATTGAATTCTAAGGCTGGTGACTTACGACATGATCTCTCATGTAATAAATCCCAGTTTGCCTGGATATTCAAGCTGTTTTGCCCTATCTATACCCTCCACACACACAGAATTCCTCACGAGGATTCTATAGTATAGTCCCCTGAGTAAAAGCTGTTTGAGTGGCTTCTGTGGTCAGACATTGGTTGGTCCCTGAAGATTTTACTAAATGGCATTTGGTTCAGTTTTCCTGCCTGTTTCCTGCAGTTTTAAGTGCTCCCTCCTGGATCACTGTCTGCTTTTTTTCTGAGGTATTGCATGGTATTTAGCAGAAGCTGCAGGAGTGCAGTGTGTTTGTTTAATTATGCAGGAATAATGAAAAATGAAATTGTATCTTAACTCACATTTCACAACTGAGGCAGACTCTGTAGTGCTTAAAAATATGGATGGTGGTGTCAGACAGAATCCAATTTGAGACCTACCTCTGCAAATCATTAGTGCTGAGACTAAGGCTCACTCTCTTATCTGTTGTGTAATTGCCACTTTGTTTATAAGGTTTTAGTGAGTGGTAAGTGAGAGAAAACACATTTATCAACTAATAGAGGAGTACACATTTAGTAAGTGTTAATAATTACTAAGCACTATATCTCCTTCTATTTAGTCCATACACTCCAAAAATATTTCCAAGAAAGTAAAAGTTTTTCCTAAGGGAAAATATTAATGTGCCATTTAACCAGAACATAAGATTTAGTTGGGATGGAAGTGGAAAAATTAGAAATTTCCTGCTGGTAGAGAAAAACTCGGGATAAAAATTTGGCTTTGGAAAGGTGCTCTCTGGGGCTGATCTAGGGTTAACAGATATCACAATCAAGAATATTCACATCTGTCTTGAAGGTCAAGGCAGATGAGAAGTACCTACTCAGAGGACAAAGGAAAAATTGTGCGCAAACTTAAAAAAAACTTGCTTGTCTTCAATCGTTATGTTCTATGTGGAAACACATAAGTATATATGCACCAGCTTTCTACACAGTTAAGACAATATGGATTTGGGGTGCAGACATTGCTTTAGATTAGATAGATGTAAGTTTGAATCCAAGATAAATCACTTTACTGGTTATAAGCACATGAGCAACATACATAACCTCTTTAACCATATATTCTTCCTTTTGAGAGAATTAATTTACATGCTGAAAGAAAATTAGCAGAGAGCATAGCATGAAGTAAGTAATCAATACATGTTGTGGTTTCTACATATGAGAATATGACTTTGGTGTGTATCCAGGCAGTCAAAACTTTTTCATCCCAAGAAAGTTGTCATGTGTGTCAAGATAAAATTGTTAATTTATTTTTCAATCCTCAATTGTTCTATTGCTATAGAGATTTGAATGATCCAGAGGATTTTTTTAGTAGGATCTTTTCCAAATAATTAACATTTGAATTGCTGAAATGACCACTAGAGATAAACATACAGACTAAAGAAGTACGTGGGCAAGGGCTGAGAGGGCACAGGCTCAGTGTTCCAAGTATTGAGTGCTTGGAAATCTCCGAGCAGCTGGCAAGTGATGCCTTATTCTAACCCGGCTTTAATGTTCTACAATAGACAAATATTACCTGAGTTTATAGACAAATAAAATGAGATTTGGAGAGGTTAAGCATCTCATCCAAAAGTTTACAGTTAGTGACAAGTGGCAGAACTTGAACCCAAGACTGTTGTATTTAAAGACACTTTTTATCCAGTGTTAATCTTGTAGCATATAAAAATGTATTATAATACTATTGTGACTATGTTATAGAAAAACAACAACAAAACCCCCATGACATCCGGGTGTATTCTTGTGAGTCTTAATTTGACTGAATTGATACCAGATGTTAAATGCTAAATGTGATGCACTGTTTTTGATCTTTTTTCTTCCTCCCTGCTATTCATATACAATCATTAACACAGTCAGGAAGTAAAATGTTGCATTTGAGATAAATGCCACGTTCATGTTGCTTTTTTCCCTTTCCCATTGTGTAAGAGAAGAATTTTGTCATTAATGTGACAAAAGTTTTATTTCTCAAAACACATGTTTTCACTGTGTGCAGGTGTGGAGTTCAGCACCCAGCAGGCACACAAATGGCAGTTTCCAACATAACTACATTTCTAGTACTCTTAATTTCCTGAGTACCCACAGGGGTCTCCTTTGGTCATACCAGCCAAGGGGTGAGATGCAGTTATAGAATACTAGTAACAAACAATATTTCTTTGACTACTCCATTCACTATTGAGTGAACTCTCCAGCCCATCTTTATGCAAAGTTTCCCTCAGTTATTCCAGGGAGGTTTGCTCACAAACAGAACCATCCCACATAAAACAAAAGTTGTCAGTTGTTTTCTTATTTATGCTCTTTTCTTTCTTTATGCTTCAGATAATGAGAGGAAACCTTCTCCCGCTGAACATTGTACTCTGTAAACTGTCATGGATCAGATTAAGGTGTAGAACCAGAGTCCTTTACCCATGTCTGCATTTCATCCCTTTCTCTCTGGTTGCAGTGTGACCATGGACAATTTGTAGGCTCCATTTGCTTAGGTTTCCTCATTTGTAAAGAGGTGCTAACAGTAGTACTCACCTCCCAGGGTTGCAGTTGGTCCAAAGTGATGCTCTGTACGTGTTGGCCACTGTTAGAATTGTGTAGAAACTCAGACCAACGTGGCTCAGGCTCCTGGAATAGCAAAGGGGTGTTAATCTTCTGTTTTGGGTTTGTATTTATATCTACTTGCTTTAGACCTCAGCCATGAGTTGAAGGGTACTCTGAGTGGTGTTTGATTTTTTAAAAATATGTGCTGTTCTTCAACTCTGTGGCTCTAACTTTAAATTGCGTTGGTGTGCCTTAATTATTCCTTCCTTAGGATACACTCTTGCCTAACTAGCTCCCCAATCCCCTGAGCAAATCAATCCTGTTGGAACTGTTCAGGCAGGCATCCAAAAAGACCAAGACCTCTGAATATCTGATGTTTGAATTCTAGGTTAAATCTACTTCTGGCTTAAACTGGAAACAAACATTCATATTCTCTCACACACACAGCTTCTATTTTTCAGCATCTGGAACTTTCCATTACAGTTGCTTATAATATTGGTTAGATATACTTGAATCTTTATTAAATCTTATTCGAAGATATTTTGTTACTGAAGTTTCGACAGACCATTGCCAAGATGATGGCATTTTGCATGAAACATCCCAAATAGTCTTTCTATGATGCTAATTGCCTCTTTTTCAATTACCTGAAGCCAGAATTCAAGAACTGTTGACTAATGAAAATGTTCACTGTAGCAGTTTATTAAAGAATATCTACTTATATGAGTTCTACACAGTTAATCATCTGTTCTTTTGTTCTTATTCAACCACTATATAAAATCAAGTAATCCACATAAGATATTCTTGCATCAACTTTAAAATATTTAATTTTTCCCCTAGCTAAGCTTTGAATCACAAGAATTCTTTCATGAAGGGAAACACGGCCACCAAGACAAAATGGCTTTATCTTTTTCACCAATAACTCATTTGAAGTGAAGTATTCACCTTTTGCTCTTCTGTCTTTCTCACTCTCTTGACCTTTCTCTGTGTTGAAAAACTACTCAGTGCCCACTTATATGTTATATGTTGAAAATTTTAACTCTATGAGGTTTGACTCAACTTGTGAGCTCAAAAATCATTCATATATTCATTTTTGATCTAACACATGGGCACAAATTCCAGGCTAGGTTATAGTAAACTTGTATGTTTACACAAAAGCCAAATGTTGGCTCCTATTAAGAGTATGATGATTATTTCTGTATGAAGCTATCTCAGATACTTAAGGTCAAGACATCTTCTAAGAAGGTGAGAAACAACAGTAACAATAAATACTATTGATTTAGTGACCACTATATACCACTGTCTGGACTAGGTAGTTTACAGCCTCACAATAGACTCATGAGGGAGTGTTATTATTTCAGTTTTAGATAAAGAAACCATGGTTTAGGGAAGTTAAATATGGCACTGATGCAGCTACGTGTCTATTATTAACATTGTTATCTCATCCTGATGAGATTGTAAGACGTGGATCAATTAAAAGTGCCACTGCCTGCCAGTCAGGTGTCCTAGGTGGTATCATGGATGAGCAGCCAGAATGTAGCAGTAAGGAAAGATGGAACAAAAGAAGTCCAATGCTGTGGTTATTCCATTGAATGTGGCAGCATTTCTCCCCCTAGGGCCTCTTGGTTGCTCTTATCATGGTTAAGGACACCCAAGTAATTCAGGAGAGTCAAGTCCTTCCTTTTAGGCAGGAAACTGATAAAAATGCCTCAGGTGTGCATGAAACAGAGCTGCAGACCAGCTTCACCATAGATGCCCTTCAAGGAAAAACAGCTGGATGCCCAACCTAGCAAGTTATGAGGCAGATTGGAGTTGCTCATATTAAATAAATCCTTGAGCTGTAGCAAGTCTGAGAAGTAAAAAATGTCATAAACAAAGAAGGAATTTTTAGATGGCTGCTCTACATATTAATTGAATGAAGGACAATCAATTCTCTGCTTAATACCTGTCTGTCCTCAGTTGATCCAGCGTGCCCTTTTCAGCCACATCACATGCACTTGATGTCATTTTCTCATCAAATGTGCCTTTTCTGAAAAAACAGGAGACAGTCAGCAATGCAAAAGTCGGCAGAAGACTCCTTAGCTGCCTTCTGAGGCTCTTATTCCTGTCCACCCAGAGCAACTTATTTATACTAGAAGAATTTATGAAATCTGTTTACTACATTTCAAAGTTGTTTTTATGCATTTTAAATTAAATTTTTTAAGAGGGTTCTGCTCTGAAAAAGATAAAATTGGAAAAAAAATACTTAGAAGTAGAAGTACCTATGTGTTAGGCTTCTTTGTGGGGATTTGGGAAGTCAACCTCTGTAATATCTTGTTTTCCCTTCTCTCTTCGAAAAAGTTTACTCTGTCCTGACAGTTTGGAGAAAGTTTTTGGGATATTTCTTGGCTTAAAAATATTCTTTTTAGAATCCCAAGTGATTCCTTTGCTTAAGTCATATTGTCGAGTATTTCTGCATTTACTGTGAATTCTATTGGAAATGATGATGATCCTCTGGGAGGGGACTGGAAAAAAATGTGATGATTTCTCTCCTGAAGGAAGTAAATACACTTTCCTCACAGTTGCTCTGCTCTGTAGACTAGTGGGAATATGTTAATGACCGTGAAAATGGAATTTATTTCTTTGGAAACACTGTTCTGTGGTCTCTGGGAATTTATTTTATTTGTAAAGGTAGAAAAGACTGGTCCTAGTATTCATCACTGAGACAAAATATGGAATACAAATGAAGGAAACCCAATGTAACATATATAAATGAAAATATGACACTCATCCTAACATGCATAGTGTCTTATGATTATTTACTAGATTACTATAACTATTGTACTAGTTTCACAGGCACCAAAAGTAATTATAGAACCTCATATCTCTAAGAAATATGGCAACATAAGACACTTGTACCTCTGGACATCACGGGATGTAACAGTGATATAAGGTGTCGATCTCAGGGTTGGGAAAGGTTAGCCCTTATGCCCTTTACTATAGATTCTCATCAATCCACTCAATGGGTTATTTGTATTAGTCCAACCCCTAGAAGATCTGCATTCCTTGCAGTATTTCTTCCTCCTAAATACCAGAGAGGGCTCTACAGCACTAAATAGGCTCAAGAAAGTATACTGGGCAGAGAGAACCTAGACCCAGAGAGGAATTTTTAAAATTCTAGAAAGATCAATAGAGTAGGATTTGAATACTATTCTGTAGGTATCAGTTAAACAAATTTTCTAAACCTCTATACTCTCATCTTTTTTTCATTTTTTACTTCAACCCTTGTTAAATTATAAATGAATAAACAGATCAATTCCTCAAATGATCAGGCCAAAAATGTCTGTAGATTGAAGGAGAATGAACTCCCAGTAGCTGTTACTTGCTCCTCAGTGACATCTGTTCCTTCTTCAGCACCTTAGATACTAGTAGACCATTGTTGATATTGTTAGGTGCCGTTGAGTCGGTATCTAGTAGGCCATGGAAGATATATATTTGCCAGGAAGATGGAATGAAGCTATTATGTGCTACAATGGGAAAACAGATTTAATCTGTATCTTGACCACTCAGTTTGTTGTTGTTGTTGTTGTTGTTGTTGTTGTTGTTGTTGTTGTTAGGTGCTGTCGAGTCAGTATGCAACTCATAGCGACCCTCTGTACAACAGGGGAAACACTATTGTCAGTGCTTCTCTGCTGTTCATAGGGCTTTCAATGGCAGGTTGATTTTTGGGAGGGGGTTACCAGGTCCTTCTCCCAAGCTTACAGCTTCTGGTGTTCCCAGGTGGTCTCCCATCCAGGTACTAACCAGGCCCGACCCTGCTTAGCTTCCGAGATCTGATGGGATCGGATGCCACAGGGCTATGGCTGCAGACGACCACTCAGTTTAGGAGGCCTCAAATGGAATAAGTCTAGAGACCACATATTTTCCATTTACCTGTGAGTAATTTGTATTTTGGATGGGCTTCCTATGTAGAACAAAAGAATAGCTAAGATCTCTTGATTCAGGTACTCTGGAAAGCACCATGGTATTGTATGAATATTTAACAGCCCAACTTCCAGAGTCAGTCTCTTCTGCTCTTTATTGCCTTAAGTCAAGATGAATGGAATAAAAGGACTCAATACATAACCTTCGTTTCCTAGCTACTAAAATGTTTCAAGATCAGACCCTTTTTACTGAAATAGTATCTTTTCAAGTGAAGGCAAGCACAGGTCTAGAATAGCAACATATAAAGGACACTTAATGCAGAGTGGAGTTTGTTGCAGGTGAATACTATCCAGCAAAATACTAGTTGTAGCCCATGCTTAGCGAAACCACACAATAACTGTGCTTAAATCAGTTCTCCTCTGCATATCTATCCCTACTTCCATGGAAACCAGAATCTCTGTGTCTGATGCCTTCCATGGCTTCTCTGTTTTCTTTTAATAAATATTCTTTGTGTTCATTCACCCAGTAATTAGTGTCAACAAGTGCCTATATTGCCAACGATTTATATAGAGCAGTTCTTTTGAAAATATAATCTCCTTTTAAGTGCATCATCATTTTGAAGTGGTCTCATAAATTTTGTTGCTGATTTGAGATCTTAAATTGTATATTTATTTATTTATATTAAAATCCGCCTGCTGTTCATCTTCAAGTTATTGTGTTTGTATAGTTAAGAGAAGTGATAAGCCAAATTTAATTTTCTTTCTACTCTAGAATGCTTTGCATCTTGTAATCACCATTGATTGCCTATTTACTAGTCAAAATCAATGAAAAGAATAAATGTAAAATTGCCCAATCTCATGTTTTATAATACAATAGTCTAGCAAAATGGAGGATACTAATAGCATTCAGCTGCATAGACATTATCTGATCATAACAGTGTATATAGCTCAGACTACAGAGAAACAAAGCTGGAAGCTTAAATATTGGACTTTATTTCATTTAGGATGAAATTGATGCACAAATTTCATGGAATAAGTTTTCATGGTTTTATGGATAAAAATATAATTTTGACAACTTTTTATCATTTTAATTTCATTTCCTTTCAGAGACCACTAACATTGTTTTACCTTTGTTTCAAAGTTGTCTCTGATATGACTGGCACACTGCCCTAAATTCCATTAATATGAGATTATGGAAGCATTAAAACATTTTGACCTGTGCTGAGAATAACAGCTTTCAATCAGGCCTCCATAAATCAGCAAAACCTTGGAGATAAAAAATAGAAAATATTAGTCGGCAATGAGACTTAGTCAACTATGTTTAGCATTTGTACTTTTATATTGTGCTCTCAGGAAATAATTTCACTGAGCTTAAATTTTCCAAACTGATTGCTGTTTTATATGAAGCCTGTTAAACTCTGGCATCTCACAGGAATCATTCTGCAATATTCCAATGTTTAGGTCCTTAAGTAAACATCCTTGATTATGGTTCTGAAAAAGAAATGCAATGTCTACAGTTTCAAAAGCTATCCAGAAAGGAGCTTTACATAGAAAATCAATCTTTGCAATTGATAAATTGCATCCTCTATTGGAAAAGAAATGTGCTCATGGTGTTTTGGAAAACATTCAGCACAGTAGTCAAGTTCTTTTAGTGAATTCCCTGACAATCATGGTCTTTTACTATTCCCCAGACCTAGAAGACAGAATTCCTCTCCAGACAGCTTTCGAATACAGTGATTAGGAAGGGTACATAGAAAAGAAACCTCATTTGTAGATTTTGATTATGGAGTAATTACTTAATTTTATGTTGCCTGTTCAGGATTATTAGTGATTATCTGGCTTTTGATAATTTTCTCTCTATTTTATTTGCTCTTTTAAAACTAACTTTATTTCCCTGGAAGCCAGGCAGTTCTAACCATCTTTCTTGTTTCATGCATTTGTCTTCTCTGGTGTCTACTCTAAAGCATAATGGAATTTTTGTTTCTAAGCAAGAGGTGCATGGGCTCAAAGGCCAGAGAGCTGCCTGCACTAATTTTGCTTGTGCTGTTCTGTTACTTCATGCCCTGGAGACAGGCTTTTTAGTCATTGATTTTTGCTTCTATATGGGGTAAAATTTTATAACACAGAAACAATAACTTATAAATCTCATAGCATAATGAAATAAGGACCTATGGCTGTTAAGAGATGATCAAGAAAACATTTTTCCCTTTTTTCAGACATATATGGTCAATGATAATCATGTTGAACGCTTGTTGAGTGCTTCTTCTGTACTAAACACATTGTTCTAAGTTTTGAATATGTTCCTTCCTTTGATCTGCACAGCCATGCTATGAGGTAAGCACTATTACTCTCTCTTGTGTGGATAAGAAAACTGTTGTAAAGAGAGGGAAAGTAATATATCTGAGGTGATGTAGCAGAAAAATGACAGAGGCAATATTTGACTTCTCTATCCACGCTTAATGACACACTCTAACTCCCAGATAAACCTAAGAACAGCTGGTCTTCACGGACAAAACATTGATAGTCCAAAATCACTATCATTGGATAAAGATTAGTTATTAAAATGAAGAGATGTTACTCCACCTATACTTTCAAATTTTACCAACATTAGAACGCCAAGCCTCACATAATGGGCAGGATACAGAGAGCTGGGCAAGACCTCCAGCAGAGGATCATGCATAAGCAAAAATAAAAATGGCTCTTGGGAAATAACAGGAGCTAACAGTTATTGAGCCCTTTTCATTTACAATATCCAATGTAATATAATGCCTTATTTAATTTAAGCTTCTTATATTTATTCCAACTTTACCAATGCAACAGCTGGGGTTTTAAAGGTTAGTTAATTTCCCAAGGTTACCTCACTGCTAATGACAATAGCAGAACTCCGATTCCATTTGTCTGAACTCAAGGGGTCTGCTCCAGGCCTTCTGGTTTCCATACTAACATGTGAAAAGATTGGCAATTATCACTCCTCTCCTTATGAGAAGACAATCAATGACTTAACTTGGGCTCATTAGAGGTGAGGTTACAAGACAAATCACCACCCCAAGTTCTGCAGAAATAGGAATACTTAGAAACAAGAATCTCAGATCTGCACAACTAGAGCCTAAGCTGTTGGAGTCCATACGCTAGTAGGAGCATGTCCATTCTCATTTTGATGAGTTGCTGGATACTGAATATAAACTAGTATGAGTGTGAGACATTTTGGAGACCCTCAGCTTCAGAAAGGCCCCCACAGGCTTTATTTCCTGGGGCCCCATCAGGTTCTTAGGGTGAAGATTGTCACTGCTCTGTCTGAAAGGAATTATGGTAAAATATGTCCAGAGTCTTTGCATAACAAAAGCTTTCTCTCCAGGTAACAGATTTTATCCTCAGCTAAGAAAAAATTTTTTATTCCATCCCAAATCATCCCTGCTTTCCAATCTCATCAAATGGGGTAAAATAGGACACTGGGAGTCAGGTCCCAAGTCCAAGGAATATCACAACCAGAAAAAGATAGAGAGAGATGGGAGACAATTAGCTATGCCTAGAAATAAATTGGGGAAAAATACAGATGAGAGACAATGGCCCACTAAAATACTGATATTTGATAAGAAGTTTATAGAATTCCCCCCTTTCCCAAACCTCCCACCAAGAGTGCTCCAGCATAACAGCTGTATATTACAGCTAAAAAAGCTGTAAGACCAAATTAAAAACAAAATAAGGACACTTATATACCCCTTACACACACGCACACACACACATACACACACAAATACATATCACATCTAGGCATATCATAGTCAAACTGCAGAAGATCACTAATAGACACATTATTGAAAGAATCCAGAGAGAGGAAATACCTTACTTGCAGAGTAACAAGTGTAATAATTACAATGGACTTCCAGTCAGAAATCATGCAAGAAAGAAAAGCATGGGGTAAAATATTTAAAGTATTGAATGAATAAAAAGGCTAGAATTCTATAGCCGCCAACATATCCTTCAAAAGTAAAGGTTTTAGATTTTTAGGCAGAAGGACATGGACATAGGTCAGAAATGTGGACCCACATAAAGAATGGAAGAACATTGAAGAGGGGAAAAATGAAGATAATTTTTTTAAAAAAAAACCTTATTCCTAATTTATCTAAAAGAGAATTGCTTAAAACAGTTAGAGTAGTAATGTATTAGGTAATTATAGCATTTTGGTCAGTGAAATAAATAACAGTAGTGTCCAAAGGGAAGTGGGGAAGCAATTGGAAATACTCTGTGGTCTGGTACCTGTGCTACATGTGAAGTTATGTAGTGTTATTCAAAGATGGATTTGTTGTCATTGTTGTTAGGTGCCATCTAGTCAGTGTCTGACTCGTAGTGACCCTACATACAACAGGCGAGACAAGATTGTTAGTCCTTCTCTGCTACTCATAGGGTTTACAATGGCTGATTGTTTTTTTGGGAGTGGGATGCCAGGTTCTCCTCCCAAGCCTACAGCACCCGGTGTTCCCAGGTGGTCTCCTATCGAAGTTCTAACCACACCTGACCCTGCTTACCTTCCAAGATCTGACGGGATAGGACACCACAGTGGTATGGCTGCAGGCAAAGATGGACTTCGATTAGTTAAAAATGTCTTCTGTAAATGCTAGGGAAACCACTCATTTTTAAAAATTTGCATAATTAAATCAAGTATGAAGTTATTCAACAAGGACTTGGATAAAGAACTTACATTTTTAAGCCAATATTGGTAACCAAATATGTCTGATAAATAGACAGATCCAGCTAGATAGCCAAAGCCCATGCATATTACCTGGCACAAAGCAAATACTTCCTAAATAGTTGTTGAAGTAGAATAGTAGTTACTTGAAGCTAGGAATGATAGAGAAGAGGGAAGATAGAGGAAGATTTGGTAACAGGTACTAAAAGTGAATTATATCAGAGGAATTAGTTCTAGTGCTCTTTTGTGCAGTAGAGTCACTGTAGTTCATAACAACCTACAATCTACTTTATGTAGAACTTGAAGAGAACAACTTGAAATCAGAAAACATAAAGAAATAGTAAAAAGAAATACTAACTGCCCTGACTCAGTCAGTATATTTTATATACATGTATTAAGTAGACCAGTGCACCCCATAAACATGTACATTTATTATATGCCAATTAAAAATAAAATAGATGAACCTAAAAAACAAACAAATAAATAAATAAATAATTGTTGAATGAAGTCAGTGCACCATAAGTCAAGCAACAGACTTAAGGCAAGCAGATCTTTAAAGATTGGGACAGAGTTAGACACCAGGAACACCAAAAGAACAGAAAGGCTAAGTGAAAGATAATAATCCAGACAGCCAGAGTCTCAGAAACTTGTCAGAGTGTGGTCAGGACAGAAAAGATTGCTGAAAAGTCCTGCATGTCATCTATGCTGAAAGATGATGTCTATGCTTCTGTTATTGCAGGTGCTGCTTCATATTAATGATAAAAAGATAAATAAGTTGTGATCCATACACTTAGGAAGGTATGGTTTAGAAACAAGCACAAACTACTATCATCCAGTTCTTTTATTTGTTCAACACACATTTGTTAAATATCCACTTTATATAAAGCAGTGTAATAATTGCCACAGTGAAGAAGTACAGAAAGTACTATGAAGTCAGAATTGAAGGAATAAATAATAATGTCTAGTTTTATGAAGGAAAGTTGCAAATGTTGGATAACCTGAGAGATGGGGGTAGGAGTAGAACATTTCACATGAGAACCTGACCCAGCAACATAGGCTGGAAGAAGGGAAACGATCTGTATGTCAGACATGGAGCACTAGCAATTTCTAATTTAGAACATTTTATGAATGTTTTATGATTTGTCCCAATTCAGTCCCATGGATGTTGCTCAGGGCCCATGACGGTTTAGACAATAAGAAACACTAGATTGGAATAAAAATTAAAGGGTGGGGCAGCACCTAATATCTCATTTGGAGATTAAATATCAGGTCAAAAGTTATTATGCATACATTGTTTTTTGTTATTGTTGCTATTTTTAATTAGCACACAAAATTAAAACCTACTTGACATTCTTTTTTTTTTTTTTTTGTAAAAGGGAATTAAACCCGTAGCCTCATACAGGCTTTGTGCAAGCTCTCAACCACTGAGCCATACCTGCAGCCCATTTTTTACTTTGTATTTTGAGACAGGCTCTCACTAAGTTATGCAGGCTACATCTGGCCTCAAACATGCAATGTCCTTGCCTCCCCCTCATGAGTTACTGTGATTAAAGGAATGCGCCACCATGCCTTGCCTCCCACTTGACATTCTTGATCCAAAATCAGAAGTCTGTGTTCTGGAGAAATGTTAACTCTTGTCCAGGAAGTGACCCCTATCGTTCTGAAACCACAATGATTATAGATAATTTCTCCGTTGTGTTGAACAAAATCCAACCAATGACAGCTCAATATGTATTACTAAGTCTGTCAGACCAGATGCTGGTGGGGGCTATATGTGGCCATTGGAGCCATGCTATGTAGTAGGACTAGAGAAAGAATGAAAAGCCACCAATAACATGCTGGTCAGGTGGAGTTAGAGTTGCAGTGTGGTGTGCAGTAACTTAAGACAACAACTTGGAACAGTTGATTAAAGAAAAACAACCAGATATTTGATAGTGGAGGTGGAGCTTAGTATAGATAATGAATCAAGAGGGAAATTAAATCAAGCACATGTTAATACTGGTGTCTCTAGAACCATTGTGCCCAATGCCATGGGTACTAGCTATTTAAATTTAGATTTGAATTAAGCAAAATTACATGAAATTGAATCTCAGATCTTCAGTTGCACTAGTCACATTTCTAATGGTCAATAGTCATGTGCAGCTAGTTGCTACTTTGCTGGACATCTCAGAAATACAACAGTTCCATCAATGCAGAAACTTCTGTCAGTATTATTCTACAGTGTGTGAGTGTCAAGGGGTGATGATACAGTACAGAGTTTCAATTAATCTCTTCCAGAAACAACTGCAAAACAGTTTTTTTAATTAATTAATTTATTTATTTATTTACTTTTGCAGTGAATACAGCAAGCCTTTTGAAGCTTTGCAAATAAATATTTGAAGTGGAATTCATCTGCCCCTTGAAAGTGGGCAGTAAAATATCTTCATTTATATAGATCAGGAAATTTTGTCAAGTCACTTCACAGTAGCAGTAATGGTGGCAGACTCAAGAGTTGAAGTCAGGCTGCTTAACTCTAAAGCTTGTTCATTTGACCTTGTGCTCCAGACATCCCAGAGGGTCATATCTGAGAGTGAGAGGTGCCAATGAGTGAGGGGGTAGACATTTCTGCCTGCTGAGGATCAACATCTGAGCTGACTATAAGAAAACATTCCTTTCTGCCTGGACAATGCCCTGTTGCAGCAGTCATTAGATATTTTGTAATATTACTTTTGTCCAAAGATGTGTGCATTCTTCTGCAAATTCTTCTTGATCTTTTCAAAGCATTACATCCATTATATGCTCTCCTTTAATACCTAGATAACCATTTCACAAGTCCAATTTGATTTTCATTGTTCAATTAGTGAAAAAGGTAAGTAAACTATTCGCAACATAAACACACCTTAATTAAGGGAGCATAAAGGTTAAATCTAACCAATTAAAAGGTTTTTTAAAAACAGATTTTCAGTTATATACTGGAAAAAGTTCTCAGTTTCTTAATTATTTGGAAATTATGTGAAGTGCCTTTATTTCACCTACTGTGTTCTTAGTTTCTTCTTTGGGCACATATTAGGTCTAAAATAAGTACCTTTAAAGTCACTTTGGAGTTCATTTTTTCAAAAGGTGTAGTTACATAACATGGTTTTTCTTACAACTTTTCTAACTTTGCTCTTAACTTTCCTCAGCAGTTTTTAGAAATAACTATTGAGATTTTTTTCATTAAAAATCTTTCATTCTTACTAGTAATAAACCAACTTCTTATTGAATCTTTTAGGGTGAGAGAGTTTCAGGTAGATTTTCAGGCTATGAAACAGACCTTCTACTGTCATATGCTCAAATATTGTGAAAGGCCTTGGATCTTTCCTGATTGACAGTTCAAAAATACAGTGATCTGTTGTGTCTAGCCTATGTCATGCTACAGAATATTAAATCAATAGTAATGCTATCAGAACCAGAAATCAAATGCAAAATAGCTCCCTTGGCTTCATGTATAATGACATTTGCTCTTTTGATAAATTACTAATGGGTTCTTGGACAGAAGAACTCCTAGAACAGCCAAATCTGGGTATAAATTGAAAGGAGGAAGCAGTGATGTTGACTCTGCAGAAAAACAAAATGGCCTTCAGTTCATGTTCTACACAAAAGTATCCAAATATAACTGAAACTAATGCTGTGAAAAGACATCAATAAGGAGACCAAGAAGAAACAAGCTGTAAGTCACAGCCTTTTTGCCGACTAAAAGTTCGTTTGACACCCCAAACTAAACTTGCATCCACACACTATTAGTAAAACAGTATTATTAGTAGTAAAACAGGTCAAAGCACTGCAATGACCAAAATGGTGGTGGGGAGGAGCAAAAAAAGTAACAAAAAGTCTAATACCAGCAGTTGTGTTCCAGTTCTCCCTGGAACACACCACCATTCTATCAAGAAAATGATCAAGAATATCACTACTATACTGCATTTAAATAAACTTGACTGACTGCTTGACTCAATTTGAGAGGTCCTTACAAGTGTCTTGCCTGCAGCGGTAGCCCTGTGGCATCTGATCCTGTCAGATCTCAGAAGCTAAGCAGGGTCAGGCCTGGTTAGTACCTGGATGGGAGACCGCCTGGGAACACCAGAAGCTGTACGCTTGGGAGAAGGACCTGGCAACCCCCTCCCAAAAATCAATCTGCCATTGAAAACCCTATGAACAGCAGAGAAGCACTGACAATAGTGTTTCCCCTGTTGTACAGAGGGTCGCTATGAGTTGGATACCGACTCAACGGCACCTAACAACATACAAGTGTCTTTAAAAGCTTAAATTGACTTCCCGCATCACATAGTCTGTGGACTTTTTTGTGTGTCTGTGTGGTACTGGGGGGTTGAACCCAGGACCTTGGATATGTTTGGCAAGGACTCTATCATTGAGCTGCACACCAGCTCATTTTTCATTTTCCATTTAGAGACATGGTCTTGTTAAGTTCTGCAGGCTGTCCCTGGCCTCTAAATCTTGATCCTCCTGCCTCCAAATCCACAGTGGTTGGGATTGGAGGAGTGAGCCATTGTGCCCAGCTGTCCATAGGCTTTTTAGTTAAACTTCTTATTATGAAACATATCATACATATATTAGAACATTTTATGTTTATATGTATATACATATGTAACAAAAGAAAAAAAATCTATGAAAAATATCCAAAATCCACCTGACTCAAAACTTTTAGAAATCAGTGGTGAGAGGAAGTCTTCCCAACACACAACTGGATTAGTCAAACAGTATGATAAATGCCGATCAATTTCTGAGCTTTACAAGATACCAGATAAAATGTAAGTAAGGTATATTAACTAAGAGAACAAACTGGTCTATGTTACCCATATTTGTGGTCTCCAACATGAACACAACTAAAGCTTTGGATTCGCTATGATCCTAACCTTGCTCTATACCTATAAGATAGTTGCTGTACTTTTGTATTGGAAATGATTAAAAGGAGGGCTTGCTTGCTGCAGAATACGAAAGACCTTTTTCCTCTGGCTACTTGACCACTCCATTCCCTGATGTGGATAGATCTGACTGAGTTGTTCTATGTATTTGTGCTTCATAATACTTTTGTTTAGCTGGACTTCCAAATTAAAAGGGAAATTTTTTTTATGCTGAAGGATTAAATGCAACCAGGGAACAAAATAACGAAAAGCATTATTTGAGAAGAAATAATTCTTTGGAATAAGAGGTTAGTATATGTCAATATGTCATAGACAGAGAAAGTGAGCTTTTGATTACTTAGAGGCAAGGTTGCCAGAGGGCTCCTGATTTAAATTTCTAAGGCTTGATCAGAGCATCAAGGGGTTTGTGGAAAATCCTCATAACTTGTGAACTTGACTTTTATTCCTTTGAAAAATTATACAAAATATTTTGGGCCCACATTTATATTCCATGTTCTACATTTCTCCTTGTAGCTTTGCAGCTATTCCTGCTCAGAGTTTATACTTGTTGTAATATCAGTGATTGAATTGAACTTTTTTTTTTTTTAAAGCATAAGTTTGGGAAGAGGAAAAGTGACCCCAGAAGTTGGCTCTGAAAATGTTTTAAGCTTGAAAATGGCTTGAGAATAACTTAACTGAACAAGAATAGAGATTAATTAAATAAACCATGATGCATCATTAAAATGAAATTCTGTTTTCCAGTTTAAAATATCAGATTCAAGATACACTGAATAAAAAACTATCAAAATACCACTGTTAAGGGCCTTGGGTTTTTCCACTATTTTCATATACCTATACCTAGATTGCCTGAAACCATAGCACTGTGGCATCCCATCCTGTCAGATCTCGGAAGATAAGCAGGTTCCAGCATGGTTAGTACTTGGACGGGAGATGGCCTGGGAACACCAGATACTGTGGTGTATCTGTATGTGGCTTGGGAGAAAGACCCAGCAACCCACTCCCAACAGTCAATCTGCCATTGGAAACCCTATGAATAGCAGAGAAGCACTCACAATAATGTTTCACCTGTTGTATATAGGATTGCTATGAGTTGGACACTAACAACAACATGCCTAGATTAAGCTGGGATTTAGTTCAGTTGGTACAGCGCTGCTCTGGACTCTCTGAGGCCCTGGGTTCAATCACAAGAATTGCAAAAATGAGAGAAGGATATGGAAGCCCTCTCCCTAAATCGTCACACAACAATCAGCTATTCAAAACTCTATGAATAGCAGAGAAGCACTGACATATGCCAGACATGGCACATTATTGGGGAGTGTTTAGTCCTGCTGTACAGAGCGTTGTTATGAGTCAGATCGAACTCAACAGTACCTAACAACAACAACATACCTAGAATATGTTTGCAAGAATGGTGCAATAAATTGATAATACCTCTTTTGAAGAGACTGAAAGATTTGTATTATATTTTGAATTTAAATACAAGATATGGATAGATATACCAATCTGTAGAAAGAACTATTTAGTTTCTTACACTTCTACTCTTTAAATATGTTATTTATATTCAAGATTTCATCAAAACTATGCATTTTGCTTAGTAAAGTATGTTGCTGTTGCTGTTGTTGTTGTTAGGTGCTGTCAAGTCAGTATCTGACTCATAGCAACCCTACGACTCATAGCGACCCTACGTACAACAGGTGAAACACTATTGTCAGTGCTTCTCTGCTGTTCATAAGGTTTTGAATGGTGGATTGTTTTTGGGAGTGGGCTGCTGGGTCCACCTCCCAAGCCTATAGCACCTGGTGTTCTCAAGCCGTCTCCCATCTAAGTAGTAACAAGGCCCGACCCTGCTTATCTTCCAAGAACTGACAGGATAGGATGCCACAGGGTTACCACTGCAGGCTTAGTAAAGTATAAGTCCTAAGTAACATCTTGGGAAGCTGTGAGTTTGTTTTAAAGTAAAAAACTATGTTATTAGCAAATGGAGGTAAATTAACCATTTAGCAATTGACTATCTTCCAATTTATGGAAATAATTACTGAAAGATTAAATGTATGTCAGATTAAAGAAAATTGAAAAAACACCACTATTGCGACTTTACCCATGTGTCTGTCAGTTTGCTATACTGTGGTGATTGCTTGTTGCTGTGATGCTCAATGCTATGCCACCAGAATTACAGATACCAGCAGGGTCACCCATTGTGGACAGATTTCAGCTGAGCTTCTAAACTAAGACAGTCTAGGGAGAAGGACATTGCTAACACACTCTTGAAACAATTAGCCATTGAAAACCTTATAAATAGCAGAGAAATTCTGTCAGATATAGTGCCAAAAAATGAGCCCCCCAGATAAGAAGGCACTCAAAAGATGACTGGGGAAGAGTTGTCTCCTGAATGTAGAGTCAACCTTAATGACAGAAATGGATTCCAATTATGTTTAAGATAGAAACTTTTTCTGTAGTGAACTTTCTTTTTACATTGTCAGTACTATTACATGAATTTTCTAGTCCATCTATAATAATACCATTCTTTGGTATTATTGGTGTTATTATAATTATTTCCAGGACTATTAAAGTCCTCGGGAACTTATCTGTGTAATGTACAACAAAATGCATATATGGAAATGTCACAATGAAAATCATGTCAGAATGAATCACATTAAGGTGTACATTAAAAATTTCCAATTAAAACAAAAGAAAGAAAGAAATGGAGTAAAACCCCATGGACCTCCATTTGCTGATGTGGCGCAACTCAAAATGAGAAGGAACAACTACAAACATCCATTAATAATTGGAACATGGAATGTATGTAGTATGAATCTAAGAAAGTTAGAAATTATCAAAAGAGAAATGGAGCACATAAACCTTGCCATTCATCAGTGAGCTAAAACAGAATGGCATGGGCCATTTTGAATCAGATAATCATATGGTCTACTATGCCAAGAATGACAAATTAAAGAGAAATGGATTGTATTCATCATCAAAAAAGCCATCTCAAGATCTTTTCTGAAGTACAATGCTGTCAGTGATAGAATAATATCCATACACCTACACAGAAGGCCAGTTAATATGAGTATTATTCAAATTTATGCACCCACCACTAAATCCATAGATGAAGATAGTGAAGATTTTTTAACAGCTTCTGCAATCTGAAATAGATCGAACATGCAATTAGGATGTACTGATGACTACTGGTGACTGGAATGCAAAAGTTAGAAACAAAGAAAAAAGTTCACTAGCTGGAAAATATGGCCTTGGTGACAACTGATGCTAGAGATCGCATGATAGAATTTTGTCAGACCAATGACATTTTCATTTTAAATACACTTTTTCCAACATAAGCAACAACTGCACACTGGAATTCACAAGATGGAACATACAAGAGCCAAACTGACTACATTTACGGAAAGAGACTATGGAAAAGCTCAATATCAAAAGTCAGAGCAAGACCAGATACTGATTGTCAATCAGCCCATCAACTGCTCAAATGCAGATTCAAAGTGGAACTGAAGAAATTAGAACAAGTATATGAGAGCCAAGGTATGACCTTGAGTATATCCCACCTGAATTCAGTGATGACTTCAAGAATAGGTTTGATGCCTTAGACACTAATGATTGAAGATGAGACAAGTTGTGGCATGACATCAAAGACATCATCCATGAAGAAAGCAAAGGTTATTATAAAGACAGAAAAATATAAAAGGCCAAATTACATGTCAAAAGAGACTCTGAAACTTGTCCTTGAACAAAGAGCAGTTGAAGTAAAAGGAAGATACGACGAAGTATGTAATTAAACAGAAGGGCAACTTGAGAAGACAAATCAAATATTATAATGACATGTACAAAGAGTTGGAGGTAGAAAATCAAAAGGGAAGAACACACTCTGTTTTTCTCACACTTAAGGAATTGAAGAAAAAATTCAAACCTTGAGTGGCAATAGTGAAGGACACCACAGGAAAAAAATTAAACAATGCTGGGAAGCTCAAAAGAAGATAGAAGGAATACACAGAGTCATTATACTAAAAAAGAATTGGTGGATGATCAACCATTTCAAGAGGTTGAATATGATCAGGAACCAATGGTACCAAAAGACAAAGCGGAAGCTGCATTGAAGGAATTGGTGAAACACAAGACTCCAGGAATTGATGGAATAACAATAGAGATGTTTCTTTCCTTTTTTCTATCTCTCTATATATTCCCTTTATTTATAAATGTTGGTGGGATACAGACTAATAAGGCTTATGCAATTTCCATTATGCAACTATTATATCACTTTTGGCTAATCTTTTACCAACTTACATATTCCACAGAAACTTTTGATTAATATATAGTAAAAAAAAGTATGCATTTTGGTTATATTCCCTTTTTTCTCCATGTATGTGTATTGTTGTATCTCTATTTTGAGATTATTTGCTCCCTATCATTCCACATTGTTTCCTTCCTTGCTCCTTCTTCAACCTCTGATCCCCCAAGAGTCTCCTCCCCCTTTCTTTCTACTCTGCTTTCATTTCCAATATAGATGTTTCAACAAACAGATGCAGTTCTGGAGGTGCTAACTTGTTTATGCCAAGAGATTTGCAACATATTTACCTGGTCAATTGATTGGAAGAGATCCATATTTGTGCCTATCCCCAAGAAAGGGAATCCAACCAAATGTAGAAATTACCAAACAATATCATTAATATCACACACAAGCAAAACTCGGCTAAAGATCATTCAAAAGAGATTGCAACAGTATATAGACAGGAAACTGTCAGAAAAATTAAGCTGGATTCAGAAGATGATGTAGAACCAGGACATTATTACTGACGTTGGATGGATTAGCCAAAAGCAGAGAATACCAGAAAGATATCTATCTATGTTTGATTGACTATGCAAAGGGATTTGACTGTGTGGATAATAATAAATTATGGATAACATTTCAAAGAAAGGGACTACCAGAGCACTTAATTGTACTCATGAGGTATCTGTACATAGACCAGGAGGCAGTCTATGTACAGAACAAGGAAACACTGCCTGATTTAAAGTCAAGAAAGGTATGCATCAGGCTGTATCCTTTCACTGTAACTCTTCAATTTCTAGGCTGAGCAAATCATTTGAGAAGACGGACTTTACGAAGAAGAACATGGCACATTATTGGAGGAATACTCACTAGCCATCTGCATTATGCAGATGACACAACTCTGCTTGCTGAAGGTGAAGAGGATTTGAAACATTTACTGATGAAAGTCAAAGAACACAGCCTTCAGTACAGATTACACTTCAATATTAACAAAACAAAAATCCTTACAACTAGGTCAGTAACCAACTTCATGATAAATGGAGAAAAGTTTGAAGTAGTCCAAGATTTTGCTTTACTGGCTATCAACACCCACAGAAGCCCCAGTCAAGAAATCAAAAGAGACATTGCATTAGAAAAAGCTGTTGCAAAAGATCTCCTTTTCAGTGTTGAAATGTAAAGATGTTACAATCAAGATGAAGGTGCGCCTGACTCATGCCGTGGTATTTTTAGTCACATCATAGGTTTGTGAAGGCTGGAGATGGAATAAAACAGGGAGGAAAAGAATTGAGGCTTTTGAATTATGGTGCTGAAGCTGAATATTGAATATAACATGGACTGCCAAAAGCACCAACAGATCTGTCTTTGAAGAAGTGCAAAGAGAGTGCTGCTAGGAAGCTAGGATGACTAGAATGCATCTTAAGTATTTTGTACATGTTGTCAGAAGGGAACAATCCCTGGAGAAAGACATCATCTTTGAAAGAGTGGCAGCTCAATGAAAAAAGAAAAGGTCCTCAACTAGATGGATAGACACAGTGTCTGCAACAATGGGCTTAAACATATAAAAGATCATGTGCCTGACACAGAGTTGGGTAGTGTTTTGTTCTTTTGTAAAGAGTCACTATGAGGCCTGACTCGATGACACCTAACAACAATTAATATAACTTATGTATAGGATACCAACCTCATATATGAGATTGCCTATTTTTTGTTTCTAAATATTTACTTTATAAAGATAAAAGCCAATAAAGATCATTGTTGTTGTATACATTTAGTTATCATGTACTGACGAAAGTACTGCTACAATAGATCAGACTTAAAAGTTAGAACTATTTCTCTTGCCTTATATTGCTGTAGGGCTGGGATTTAGCTCAGTTGGTAGAGCGCTGCTCTGCAGTCTCTGAGGTCCCCAGTTTGATTCCCAGCACCACAAAATGGGAGAAGGACGTGGAAACCCACTCCCAAGGCAATCCCGAAACAGTCAACCATTGAAAACCCTATGAGTGTCACTATGAGTCGGACTCAACTGGACGGCACCTAATAACAACAACAACAACAACAACAGCAACAACAACATATTGCTGTAACTTCTCAAACTCATGACTCTTAAGAATTAGAAAGTGTTGACAATTTGGTTTCCCTTCCAAACCTCCATCAGTGAGTCACATGAGGTGTCTTGTATTATATTCCCACATCTGCTGCTCCATACAAACCAGTGCTGTTGTCTTAGAAATAATAGGACCCTTTTTATTCTCTAATACAGACTGCCTTTATGTGTGTTCATGTTAGAGCATTAAAACTTTCCATTTTCTAATTCTGTTTTCAATTTCTGTTATGGAATAAATGATCCATTATTTCAGTAATTTTGTGTTTTGTTAAATTTTGAGCTGCCTTTCTGTGTGTCTCTCCCCTGTTCCTCCCTCTCCCTCTCTAATTGAAGGTACTATCTCTCTCTGTCTCTCTCCCCATCTCAAACTTTCTCACATGTCATTCACAGCTCTTCTGAATCAGGTAAAGAGTGTGGAGAGGACAGCAAGAGCCCTCCTTAAATGGCACATGCTGGGCAGTGCACTTCATACTGGAAAATTTAGTTGTTACTTGGCAGCCTGATAGAACTTGTGTGTAATTCATGTACCCCAAGTCCTGAAAGGAAAACTGCCTCTGGTGTCAGAGCAGTTCACTGATAAGATTTTATCTTTTCTCCTGCTGATACTGATAGAGCCACAGCCAGGTGGGCAGTAAATAACAAGGGCTGGATTTGTTAGTTAACAGTACTTTCTCAGAACTACATCAAAAAAGACCCAGAAGCATTCATCTTTCACAAACATGGAGCTCAATAATGAATTGTGTGTTGGGGAAGGGGCATTGGCAAAAATTTATCTATGCAATTCCTTTTTATCAGTGAATATTTCCTACATAATCAGCCTAATCTAAATAGATGCGTAAAAATCCAGGGGTTGATAAATTGTCATCATGGTACCTGCATCTTATGCCTCAAGAATCTTAAGCGAACCCAAGGCTGTACTTGTGGATTAATTGAGCATGCATAATTTACCACTGCAGTTTATATAAATGTAAGTATTTTTCTCATTCTGGTAAACAGGCATTTTCAGCATTAGGAGAAAAGTCAGAATATTGTTGCACAATGAAATGAGCCATCAGCTTACTCAACTATTATGAGAGAAAAAAGAAAAAAGAAAACCTCTGCTCTTAATGCCACTTAGTTTTTAAATTGAAATGATTTTTCACGTTTAATTTGCTTTTCACTATTTGTATGTGTTTCTTTTCATTAACATTTATTGTATTGATTTTTACTATTGCTTGTAATTAATAGTTTTTTCTTGTTCTTATTTAATGCTACTATATTTGAATGATTTATAGAATATTAATCTGAGAAAATACTTTCATTGCAGTTATATTAGGTAAAAAGGTATCAGGAGCACATAAATAGGGAATAATGGACAAAGAAACACATCAGGATTTGAATGGTTTATCACGTCAATGCCTATTGTTTTTAGACCTTCAAGGAAATTAGCTCTTAGTAGTAAGTCACTATTTTCCCATCTATAATATGGGAATAATAATACTTACCCCACAAGTGATTTATTTAATGAATGTGTAAAGAATCTATTTTAGAGTTGGTAATATGTTAAGTGGTCAATAAATTTTATATATGTATGTATATAAATATATATTTAGATAGATGGATGATAGTTTTTTTTGGTGGTACTATACTAGGGCATGGAATCAGGGCAGGGATTTAGCTCGGTTGGCAGAGCACCGCTCTGCAGTCTCTGAGGTCCCATTTTCAATTCCCAGCACTACACAAATGGGAGAAGGATGTGGCAATCCACTCCCAAGGCAATCCCCCAAAAAATCAGTCACTGAACGACCCAGTGAGGGTCACTATGAGTCAGACATGACTGGACAGCACCTAACAACAACAACAACAGGGCGTGGAATCCAGGGCCTCACATACACTTTGCAACTGCTCTACCACTGAGCTGATCTGCACCCCCAGACTCTACTTTTAATTTTTTATTTTGAGATAGGGTTTCACTAAGTTACACAGGCTGCCTATGGACTCATACTTGGGATCCTCCTCCTTTTGCATACCAAATTGCTGGGATTACAGGTGTGCATCACTGCCCCAGGCTTGTATTTCTGTAATTATTTTAAGGCAAAAGTTATTTCATAAACCTTAGCAGTAACTTCTAAGTCTCTCGTTTAGTAGTTTAAAAGATTTGTTGTTATTTGAGAATTTATTTAATTCTTAGTATCAGGCCAGAAAGTATCTAGAAATATTATTTATATAACAACTGTTTAATTATGACTTTATGAGAAATTTATGCAATTTTATGTGCAGGCAAGTAACCTAAAGGAATTGTTAGGTATGTTTAATTTGCTCGTGTCATAGAGTCAACATTAGAGTTTTATTCTCTTTAAGCACCCCCAAAAAAAGAAAAAGGAAAAAAAAGTCCTTATGGAAAATCAGAGCATAAATGCAATTTTTCATAAAGGACCACTATTACAAATTTATTAATCCCTGTTTTTGCCGTGGAGAAATACATCTAAACCTCAATTTATGTAGTAGGCATAATCTTGAAAGGCTGAATTTAAACTTGATTTTCTCATCTACCCTATTTCCTACAATTGGTACATTATAATTTTAGATGTATTTGTATGCTAACATTTTATTGCAGTCGTTACTAATGCTAAAAAAACTTTGCTATAGCAGAACCTCTGTGTAATAAGTAATAAAAATTTAAATATAATCAACTACCTACAGGAGCTTTTCAATAAATCTGACAAAACCAAGATCTCTTTTGTAATAGAGGTAAGTGCATCTTTATAATAAGTTTAATTTTTCATATTATACAACACTCACATGTAAATTGTAAAATCTACTGTGGGCTGTTTTTCTTGGTGAGAATTACTACTTTCAGCTAGTCACTGGGGTATTCCTAGAAAAGGCATGTCATATTTTCTGCCACTTCTATGTGGCTTTATTGATGTGTCTGTCACTCTAGACACCCAGTGAATTTGGAAGTGAGACTATCTTGCTGCTTGATTTTTCACTGAGGTACATTTCAAGAGACTACCAGGTGGCTCTTGTGGAAAAAGACAAAGGAGTAATTCTCCATTCGAAAATCCTATACTTCTGAGGCTTTCCATCTGTAGGCATGCAATTGGTCACTCCCTGAATACTAAATGGGAATAGTCATGCTTTGAAAATTCCACAATGGTACCTTCAAGCCTACCTAGAAATAATCATTATTTAATTAGCTTTTCTTTTTTTTTAAATTTCTTTCTCTTTTAGTCATATGTTAAAAATGATGTCACACAGACACGAGTTGAACAGAAGCAATCAAAGAGGGTCATGTCATGTCTAGCACAGAGCTCAGGGTCAGGCCCAGGCTCCTTTATAATTCATGAACCCTATGACCTTGAATATATTACTTTAAATACCAAATAGTTCCTTTTTTGTGAAGTAGATATAATAACAATATCCATCTCATGTGTTGCAAGGTTTAAATGAGATAATTCACATATTTATATACATGGTGGCTTTCTGTGTGTATATTGGTGACTTCTAGACAGGTCTATATTAGGAAACATGTACCTTTGTGCCTGGAAACTGTAAGATTGGTCCCTGTCCAGATACTTGAATTTTTCCCTTCTATTAGGTCATGGGTGAACTTTTCTTCAGTGACTCCATTTTTCTGTTTGTTTGTTTGTTTTCTTGTGGTACTGAGGACCCAGGTCCTTACACATTGCTTTGCAATGTGTTCTGCTTCTTTAAGTTACAGAGACTGCCTCTAGCCTCAAACTTGTGTTCCTCTTATCTCCTCTTTCTGAGTCACTGGGATTACAGGTGTTTGCCACCATGCTTGGCCTTTTTAGTAGCTTCTTGGATATCAAAGTTGCAATGGCAATCCCCGTGTGCCATATAAACAAGAGAATCTTATTTACTCCTAACAAATATAAGAGAAAGGATATCAGTGAGGAGAGGGTCAGTCACAGCTCCATTAACCTTCTAGGCCTCTAGAAGTTTTGTTGTTCTTTGTTCAGTTAATATGCTTCTGACGTTTTGACTAAAACTGTGTCCTTATTTCAGTTAGTTTTATAGTTAGCTCCACAGAGCTGGGAGTTTTTGCACAAAATGATTCTTTGTCACTGTAGTGTACTGTTGCCTTTTTCAGCTATATTATCACCAACTTGCCTTTCTATTTAAAAGGAAAATCCCCCCACGTATGGTGTTATGTGAGTATAGTACTTTGTCTTCGAGTATGGAAACCAAGAAGGACATAAAACTTTCCAAGGTTTCTTGGCAGCCAGGTACTCAGTGTATGACCTTCAGTGTATGACCTTGATTGTACTCATCAGATGCTTCTGTTTGGCATCTTGACTCCAGAATAAGAATAGTGAGGCTTCCATCATAACTACTTCAGTGATGTTCAGTGGCTGCATCACATACTAGCTGAGTTCACTGTACAATACAATGTCTTCCATTGCCAAAAGGGGAGGAGCAGGTAGAGAAGCCATTTTTTGGTTTGGGGAAGTCTGGAGTATCTTAAGAATGCTCTTGGTTTACTTCATCATAGGTTTACATATTGTTTTAAATGTGACGTTTAGTTTGGGGTGCTATCTATACACCTATCTATCTATCTTTGGATATTTCTCTTAAGAAATTACTACTTGCATTATTTCCTAAGGTAGATATTCCCCAAATGTGTTATTTTGATGAGACTGTACTGAAAACAGTTCTGTATTCAAGTGAGTTTGGAGAGAAGTATATAAGATATCTCCCTCTGGAAAGTCCACAAAGTATATTGGCACATGAAAGGCTTTGCACATTCCTTAGAAAATGAACTTACTTTACATTTTCTGACCTAGAGTTATCTGACTATCAAGACCTTTTCTGTGTAACAAAAACCATGACCATCCCTGGTATGCTAATAATTCATGAGATATACTTCAGGGAACGTTAACACAATATATACTCCTATATTGTTTGTGTGTATGGGTATGTGTGGGTGGGAGTGTGTGGGTGTGTGTTTCATCACCTATTTTCAATAACAAATGCACTGGGCTTATACAGAAAGGAATAGGTACAAGAGATACTATTTTATAAATCAATTCATTCCAGTGGTCCTTTTTTGTGGTGACCATTTCTGATTCAGCAGGGCATGAGAAGTACTTTTCTTGTTACATTTAAGCTCCAGAAACTAATTTTTCTACCTAAATTCACCTACAATCTTTGATTAAGTCTTCACCGGCACAAATTTGTACCTTGAGACCTATGTCCAGAGTGTTGTTCTCTTCATAGATTTAATTCAGCAATTATTTTAACCAAGGAACTCTCCAAATTGATAAGATGATGAGAAAATGAGGAAGTTGGCTTTAAAAAGAGTGTAGAAAATGGAAACTTCTTGTGGTAAAAATATAAAGGATTGTCTGAGAGTAATGAACATGAAATTGAAGATGGTGATTAATGGAGGCAGGAATGGAGGTAATAGTGATCAGGGAATGCTACACAAGGAAAGTGTAGTAAGTGTGTTCCCAGGATACAGACTACAGCTCTCTAAGGTTTGCACACAGGCTACAGGGAATGTTCTCACAAAGGACCCCTGAGCTACAGAAAAGAGAAAAAGAGAGAGGGGCAAGTTGAATTGTTTTAACTTTGCAAAACTGATTTCAACCTGACCCAAGGCCCTCCCAAGTTGTCCAGAATCCAGGCAAGAGGGCTGGTTGGGTGTTTAGACCACTGCATCAACCAGTCATTGGAAGTAAGCTGCTCTAAGGGAGTGAATGACTGTCAGCAAGGCAGCTTGAGTGAAGGCAGCCAGGTGCTGGGCAGCTAGTGGAATGTACTTTTTTTTTTTTTAATTCGGTACTGGGGGTTGAACCCAGGGCCTTGCACTTGCATGCTCTGCAAGTGCTGGACCACTGAGCTGCATCTTCAGCCTATTTTTTTACTTTTTGAGACAGGGTCTCGCTAAGTTTCGCAGACTGTCTCTGGTCTCGAACTTGCGATCCTCCTCTGCCTCCTGAGCCACTGGGATTATAGGTGTGCGCCACCACGCACTTCTTGGGTCTGAATGTACTTCTTGGGTCTGAAGATAGACCTGGGTAGCATCACCTTATCCCTTTTGGAGGGCTGATGTCCATTGGCAAATTTTTAGTTATTAAAATGAAATATCTCTATTTTATTAATAAAAATTATTTATGTGGTTAGCCTTATACTATTCTTTATTTTTTTTAAAGCCTTCCAGTACACAAGACACATTTTAAAGAAAAAACATTCAAGAAATATGAAGAAGAGATTTCATGCATTCATGCTTTAGATCATCTGAAATCACTGGGAAAAGAATATGTTCTGGATGATTAGCTTTGCTAGCTGATGGTTTTATCTTGGGAGTGCCAAAAACATCTAAAAACTATTTTTAATGGGAATCTTACTAAAAATGTTTCTTATAAATCCACATCTTAAAGAAAAGACTGAAGAGTGAATCATAGAACCTTCCCTTGATGAGTAAATGTTTCTGTTATTTTGGGTCCTCAGACATACCTTGTGGAAACTCATTTCATCACATGCTGTCCCATCTCCGTGTATAATCCAGCCAAACTAATTCATTTTTGTCTTTAGACTTTTATTGGAATCTCAAAGTCCCTCAAGTTTATAATTTCAGAAAGAACATTACTTTTCAGCTTGGTCCTTCACCTTAATATCTAGTTACCAAATTAGTCAACAATCACATGGATTCTATACCTTCACTGCCTCTAGGATCTGCCCTCTCTGGCCATTCCCTGGCTCTAAGGTTATAAAAACTCTCCTAGACTTGTACATTGATAACTGAATTAGCATTCATAGTTGAACCTGTCACTATCAGAACAACCTCCTATAATTCAACTCTGATCACAATGCTCGGCTGCTGAGAATCATAGGTGGCCAGACTCCTTAACCTGATGTTAAAGAACCTTTGTTCTTCCCAAATATTTCTAGTTTTCCCTGCTTACATTTGTCTATAAGCACATTACTTGCAGCCAAATTGGACTATTCCTTGAACACAGCTTACACTTTTCCATCTTTGCTGTTCCCATAACCAGTAAGCTCCTCAATACAGAGGAAAATCCGCATACCAAAATATTAAGGACAAAAGAATACATTTTTAGGAGAATGGGCTTTGGGACTATCTTCTTTGCTCTTTTCTGCCTACTGATTGGTTTTGTGACTTTGAGTATGTTATTAAATCTATTGCAACATCAGTTCCTCATCTGTAAAATGGGGATATAGCATATGCATCAGAGGATGTTATAAAAATTAAGTGGCTCATAAATAAAATTTCTTACAAGATTACAATGCTGCCCAGCTTATAGTAAGTTTGTCAGTCAGAGTTATCTTCCTACCACTATGGCAGATATCTGAGATAAGCCACTTAAAGGAGGAAATGTTCATTTTGGCTCAGAGTTTTAGAGGCTTCAGTCCATGGTTGCTTGGCCCTGTTGCTCTGGGCCTGAGGTGGCCCAGTACATTAAGGTGGGAAGGCTTGGAGAAGTACTCTTTCTGGGAGTCAGGAATGAAACAGTGAGACAGGAAGGATCCAGTAACAAAATAACCCCTTCAGGAGCACACCCTCAGTGACTTAACTTCCTTCCACTAGACTTCATCTCCTAAAGGTTCCAATACCTCTCAGTAATGCCACAGGCTGGTGACCAAACCTTTAGCCCATGAGCCTTTGGCAGACATTCAAGATCTAAACTGTAGTAGCAAGCATTTCTATACATGTTAACCCAAATTAAGGTCATTACTGACATTCCCTTTTGTATGGAATCTTTTTTTTTTTTTTTTGCGTTACTTGGGGGTTGAACCCAGGGCCTCACGCTTACATGCCTTGCAACTGCTGTACCACTGAGCTGCACCCCCAGCCCATTTTTCTTTTTTAATTTTTTGAGACAGAGTTTTGCTAAATTATGCAGACTGCCTCTGGTCTCAAACTTGTGATCCTCCTGCTTCTGCCTCCCCAGTCACTGGGTTATAGGTTCATACCACCTTACCCAGGCCCTTCTATGGAAACTTTTAAGGAAGCACCATGACAGTGTGGTTTTTTTTTAAACTCAGTTACTAATTTGCTACTTAGTAATTGCATGCCTGGTCCTAGAATTTTTAAATAAAAAAAAATCACCAAATAGTGATTATTTTCTATTCTAATTCAAGAAATGCATTGTATTAAAAGTTATAAAAGCCACTGTATGTAAGCACAACATTTACTGAATTTACCTAGATGCCAGAGGCAGTCACACCAACATCTGTTGTTGTTAGGTGCCATGAACACTAGCTGTTTATGTTGGAGCCAATGTTGTGGCCACCATATTTCTTCTCATTTTGAGTGGTGCCATATTAGCAAAAGGAGATCATAGGGGCTTTCCTCTATTCTCATCATTAAGCTCAACTCTACTTAGAGAAGGGAACTCTTCCCCAGTCATTTCTTGAATGTCTTCCAGCCTGGGGACCTCATTTTCCAACATTATTTAGCTCACTTGGTAGAATGCTTTCTCTGTGCACTCTAAGGTCCTGAATATGATCCCCAGCACTCCCAAAAATGAGAGAAGGACATGGCAGCCTACTTCCTGAAGCAATCTAAAGCAATCAGCCATCAAAAACCCTATAAATAGCAGAGAAACACTGACATAGTGCTGGGAATGGCACAGTGTTGGGGAGTGTTTCATTCTGCTGTACATAGGGTCACTATGAGTTGGACTCAACTCGATAGCACCTAAGAACAACGACAAAAACATCATATTTGACAGTGCTTCTCTGTTATACATAGGGTTTTCAATGCCTAATTGTTTCAGGAGTGGGCTACTGGGTCCTTCTCCCTAGTCTGTCTTTGTTTGGAAGCTCAGCTGAAACCTGTCCACCATGAGTGGCCCTGCTGGTATCTGAAATATCTGTGGCATAGGTTTCAGCATCACAGCAACATACCAACATCTACTAACAGGAAATTGTAGGTACCTAGGCCATATTATTAGACTGAGACCTTGCCTTCCAGTTCTAGGCCATTTATGATGTTTTGGTCTGTTTCTGTGCCTTTGCCCTAGCTGTTTTACAGACCAACTTCCTCAGGCCAGTTTTGGTCTTTCCCCATGTTATTCTTGCACAAGGGTGGATGTGACTGGCTACATCAGTGATTCCCTGTGTGGACCTCTCCCCACTTGGCATCAGGGCTCCCCACGTTTAGCCAACTCAGTCTGTTGTTGTCTGATTCCAAATTCCTAGGGAAGAATCTTACCAGCTCAAACCAGACTATGGTTTGGTTTCGTAACTCATGTGTCCACTCCTGTTTCAGGTAGCTATAGTCAGAGGGATAGCTTTCTCTGGTACCCATGTGACCATGTAGAGCACCCCTGTACAGCCCATGAGTGGGGAATATCACCAATATATTCAAAGTGGTAGACTCAGTTCACACACTACAAAATGGGCACAAGTCCTATCACCACCTTTACTGTACAAAGATACATTTTATTGTTTCCTTCTGGAATTTCTTTCTTTACTCCCCTTTTCCATTCCAACACTAGAAGATGCCAAGAAAAATATTTTATAATCAAGAACTTTGAAACCTACAATCTCAATTTAATGGATATATTTCCCCAAACAAACACCTTAAAGTCTGAAGGTGATCTTCTTCTAGGGGTTAAAAACACAGTCTGAGAAAGTGCCTGTCACTCAGTAAGGTCTGATCTAAATTGAGCCTGAAACCACTGTATATTACACCCCTTAACCACTTTTCAGTTGTAAGAGGAATCTGGAAACTCCTTCTCATTTTTGGCTATCGCCTCCCTGCAATAAAGGTTTGGCCTTCATGACATAAACAAGTTCAATGATAAGGGTTAACTAACAACGTTTGAAATTACTGAGTTGGGGATCCAAAAACAGAAACAGCAGAGAAAGGATTATGCTAAATTATCAGAAATAGCCCCCATGTAATCCGTTTCCTGCCAAAGCTCAACCATCTCCACTGCTCAACTCTCCTGTCCTGTCTCTTAGAGGAGGATATGCTTTAGACTCTATTTTTCATTTCATTTCATTTTCATTCATTGGGGCATTTGTAATTCACTTCACCTCCCCTTCCAGAAGGCAATTATTGGTCCAGATCCTATTATAATTGTCTCACGTCTGTAATGGCCTGCCTGATGTTTGGTAATGCTGCTCCCGTTTCCTTTTATTTTAAGACATTTGTCCTTTTTGTTTTCCTGTGACATTGATATGTGTTGTTCCTCTCTGCAAACAAAGAGGCAGACACCCCACACTCCATAAACATCTGTGTCACACTTTCCTCTTGGAATTAGTATTCTTTTAAACTGGTTAACACACTTGTACTGTCTCTGACACCTTTAACTATGACAACCATGAAACAAAATAGCGTACAGTGAGCAAACACACAGCCCGGAGCCGATTAGATTAATTACTATTCGGGACAGTGCTTAGATTAATTATTTTGTTTGTGTAGTATGTTCGTTAAGTGGTTGCCTGATTGCTGCTTGGAAGATTGATTACTTGATACATTTACCTTGTGGTTTCTGTGGGGAAAACATCTTTTAGGATTCATCACTTCTAAAAGCCCAGGGGGGCTCGGTTGACATGAGAATGCTTCAGTAATGCTGTAAAATGGAGAACAGACTGTGGAAAATGTGTTCTTTAAATAAACACCTACAGTGGTGGCCAGAGTAGCCATCAGATCTGTTTAACATCAAGAGAAACAATCGATGGAAAAATTGAGTTAATGTGAGCTATACAATGTGAAAAACAGGCAAACCAGTTGGATTGTAAAACTGAGGCGAATAAGCACTTCTCAGGATTTTCTGGTTATTCAGGAAGGTAAAATAACAAATCCTCAGTGACTTTGTTGTTATCTGACTTCTTGACTCTTGTGTACCCCACTTACCAGTGGCAGCCACAAGAGGACAGCTGCGGCCACTGCTGTTTGAGTCTGCCCTTGCAACTGGGCTTGAACCCAGGCCACATCCCTTTGCAGGAGTTTACCTCCCTATGGGGAGCTGTGTGATACATGAGAACATGCATTATCTGTGTGATGCATGGGGCTGTGTGATGCATGAGAACGTGCATTATCTGCTGCATTCAAGGAGTGACTGCCAGCAGTAGGAAAGGATTTATGATAATAGGATTTTGCTGCAATGGGGAATTGTAACACATTTAAACAGAAGTACTTTTGAAAGAAGCAAATGAGTTGAGGATTAAAGATAGAACAGCCTTTTGTTTAGTGAAAGGCCACACTAATCTCTCCATTTGGGGCCACAAAAATACGTTGCCTAAACATCACTGGGCATCATACCTATCTATTGACTTTGAATGCTTATGGCTCTATTAGAGGAACAATTTTAAGACTCAAAGAAGCTTCCTCCATCCATGCCAAAAATACTGTAGCTTTGCCCAGAAGAAAAAGGCTAAAGAATATTTCTGTTTCCCAGCCTTTTAACCTTATTATTTAGGTCCATTAATCATAGTCGTGAACCACTACAACAATAACACCAAATATTTAGAAGTAGGCCACTGAAAATCCTTAGACTTTTAATATCATGGATTAATACTAAGTGAGCATTTTAACTAATATCCCTCCTGGCCAATGAGAAGAAAATAACCAAAACAGTAAAATAATGAAAATGAAATAAAATGCTACACATTTCAGTCATGGTCTTTCTTGTCTAGCTCGAAATTTCAAAAGGTAAGCCATTCACACACAAAGTGCTTTTTAGTATTTGAAATCATCTTGGGTATCACAAAAAGACATGCAAGTAGAAGAGAGGCCATTGGTGGGGGAATGGGAGGGGGAGGAGGGGCACAAGAGGGCAAGGGAGAAGTTATCTGTGCAATGTACAATGAAACGCATATATGGAAATGTCACAATGAAATGCATGTCAGGATGAAACACATTAGGTTGTACATTAAAAATTTCCAATAAAATATTATCTTGGGTTTAAGATTATTAAACATCATAACCATCATATTCTTATGGCAAAGATAGTTTCCTGCTATAAAGATACGTTAATTGCCCAAAGGAGAAGCATCCCTGAGCGTAGTATTGGGACAGTCATAAAGGAGATGATGATGAGAGATGGGGCAATTGTTTCTGCATTGGTTGGTTTTCTACAGTGGTGCGAAGACCAGACATAAAAAGGAAGTGCATTAACCCAGCTGAAAATATATATAGGGATTTTTGATTAAATTCTTCTTTTCCTGTGTAGCTTGAAAGCTGGAACTAGCAGGAATGAATTCTTTAAACAACTTTCTTTCTCATTAAGTGCCTTATTGTCTCTTCAAGGCAACCTGTCTAAATTCAAAACAAACAGTAAATTCTAGTGACTCAAGTTTTTCAGTGGTTACCCCTACATTTCTCTGTACTGACCTACTATTGTCTTGGGAAGATGGGCTTGACTATTGTGGGAATAAAGTTGCTTACAAAACAAGTTTTCTGTGGTTTAAAAACTCAAGTTCAGCATATGTAGGAATAATCTGTAATCTTGAGAAATGAGCGCTATTTATCATAGCATGCCTGAGACCTTATTTTCTTGGCCTTTTCATACACTTATACCTTTTAGAACTAAACTCTATTCTATTAAAATAAATAGCTTGCAATTATGATTATACTCTAAAATATATAACTTTTTTAAAAATTGATAATATGCATTTGGAAACGCACTGGATTATTCATAAGGTATGATTGTCTTAATTGTTATAAAAGCACCACACTAAATGTAACTGTAATAGTGTGACTTTAAGTTAATGAAACTAGCTTTCATGTATTGTTTATTAAAATCCTTTCATAACTTTATGGTCACACCTCAAACATTTAAAGTTCTCTATAATTATTTGACAGCTAAATGTGGGTGTCCTTTTAAAAGGAAAATGATATTATCAATCCATTGTTACTCCCAACCTACAATTTAGTTTAATTGCCTTTTCCCTTTGGAGGATGAGCTTCCACTCACCTGTCATCAGTTTCTTCTTGTAACCAAAGATATTTCTGAGAAGACAATAACCAGACTGGGGAGTACTGGGTGTTGTCTAGAACTATAAGCTGCTAACTATACTCATTCATTCCAAGTCAAAGAATAAATGCATCTGTTCAATTTATTGAACTCTTAATGGATTCAAACTTTGGTTGTTTGTATGAATAAAAGATAAAATCCCTGCTTCCAGAGAGCTTAAGATTTTGTGAGAGGATCTGCAGAGAAGCAAGCAACTAACATGGAGTGTCTAAAGCCAGGCCAAGGGAGCTCAGAGATGTTAGAGACAATGTCTCAAGGGGAGACTGAACAAGAGCTCTCAGAAAGGAAAGATAGAGGGATGCTGTCCAGGCAGACAGAGCTACACTGGCAAACAGTTACCGAGAGTATTTTCTTAAGCCTGGAGGTGGAAGAAGGGGACAGGGAGGAGGGGGAGCAGGAGAAGGTGGGGGAGGAGGAAGAGAAGGGAGTGGAGGCAGGACAGGAAGGCTGAACAAGGAAGCTACTGGAAGGAATTTGTAAGCCATTGTGTGTCCTTTACCCTGCAGAAACTGGAGTGCAAATGAAGGATTTAATCAAGAGAATCACTTCTATCTAATTAGCATGATGTTCTAACTGAATTAATCAGCCATATTTTATGCCTTTCCTATACCTGTCAAAATGTCCAAATTGTTATTTTCCTTATTGTCCAAACCAAGCAGTTTCCATTTCTGACAGATTTGATTTGAAATGTTTTTGCTCATCTGAAAGATATGGAGATTTTTCTTTCTGGCCTGAATTTCTAACTTCTGCTTTTCTTTGTCAGCAACCTGCTGAAGAGCTTTTCCCATGCTAAATTAGACAGGTAAATCTGCACAAAATATAATCATATATGTTATTGTATAAAAGATTACATTCTATGTATATGATATTTACTACTTGGTGTTATAAATTATTTAAGTTGAATGAACCAGTTTAGAAATCAGTTTAGGTCATAGTTCATAACACCAAAAGTAGAAACTACATTAGGAATTTGCTGGGAGAACATCAATGAAATCTACTGTTAGTCACCTTTCCATCACTGTGACAACATATCTGAGCAATCAACTCAAAAAGAAGAAAGGTTTACTTTGATTCACAGTTTCAGTGGTTTTAGTCCATGGTTATTTTGGGCCTGTGGCAAGGCAGAACATCATGGCTCCGAGTTTATCGTGAGGCAAAGCTGCTCACCTATGGTGGCCAGGAAACAAAGAAAGATGGAGCAGTCAGGTCCCAGTTACCCCCTATTCTATGAAACTAGAGAACAATTAAATCCAGAGAAATATTTAGATATCTGTTTTATGATATATGCTCATTCCAAATATAATTTTGTATTTTAAGTGTGAATAGGGAAATAAGGAATGCCTCCTCTCCATGTAACATTTTGCATCTATGCAAATCAGCCCTTTTTTTTAATCAGCCCTTTGGAAATAGAGGATATATCCTGTTTTTATTTAAGACAATGAAAGGATCAAAACCTGTCAATATAATCATTTTGGACAAGTTAATGAATAAATTGAATTGCTACACAGCTGTTGCACTCACTTGATTTGGAATTGATTGTGAACATATCCAAAAATACCAGCTTGACTCTACACAGCTAATTTGATCACTGTATGTAGACCTGGTCTACGGATTGGCACCATGTGGGGAGGATTAGAGTCCTCTTTGCATGGACCTGGCTGAGAGAACCCTTCCCACATATTTGCTGTGATAATGCAGGGCAGGAAGGGAGCAAATATTCCACAGAAGCAAGATAGAGATCAAAACTGTAGATTGAGCTGGCTGGAATTTCCCTCAACCTAAGTGTCTTATTCTCTTTATGCCCTCGGTAATGAGAAAGTACCTTACATTTCCATTTTAATAATCCCACTTCCTTTCTAATGCTTCTTTCTGTTTTAGGAGCCTTGGGCCTAGAATGACCCACACAGCCTTCTTATTCTAAGATTATTTTATTATTTAGGACACTCTCAGTGATAATAGGACCTCTTTCCCATTTTAAGTTTTTGGACAAATGTGACTAAAATATTTTTTAAGGAGACTTTCAAGTTAATCCCTGACCCTATCATGACTTTGGCAGTCTTGCTCATGTAGATTAGATCATCTACACTTGAGTTTATGGGATAAATTTCATTAAGTTGAATGGTCTTACTAAGATTATATGTTCTTTTATTTAAGGTTTTGCTCAAGGTTATTCTTAATAAGTGTTTTAAAGGCTCTAAGAAGTTCTTGTTTCACATGAATAGAGGTTGAGAAAAAATCCACATGATGCTGAAAAAATTGTCACTACATTAAAATAAGTTGAATTCATCTCTTTGAATTAAAGCATGTTACTTTACTCTCACAAAATGACAAAAAAATTGAAGGAAAACAAAAGCAAACCAACCAACCACAAAAAAAATTAAAAAAGAAAAAAAGAAAAACTATCACTACAATAGATTCTGTATATTGCATTTTGTTGAAAAAAATTGGAGTATCAACTTATCTTTTTCAGGGTCAGGCATAAGTCAATGTAGTTTGTAATAACAGCAAGTATTCAGATTGCAAGTGTAGTGTGTCGATCACTCTTCCATATATTTATTCTCTCACAAAACATCTACTTAAAGAGGCTACTGTTATATTTTTATTTTCCAGATGAAGAAATTGAGACACAGAAATTAAATAACTTGAGCTCATAAACGTGCAAGTGGCAGAGCAAGATTTCAGCTCAGGGGCATATTTCCACAGGGTACAAATCACCACTGCACAGAATGCCTTGTTTTTTTTTTGTTGTTGTTGTTGTTTGTTTGTTTTTAACCTCTGTTTGGGATTGAATCCAGGGCCTCATGCATGCATGCTATGTAAGCATTCTGCCCTGAGCATCACTCCCAGTTCCTGTTTTACTTTGAGATAGTCTTCTTAAATTGTGTAGGCTGCCTCTGGACTTGAACTCACAATCTTCCTACCTCAGCCTCTCGAGTCACTGATATTATAAGCATGTGCCATGGTGCCTTGCTTAGAATGCCTTTTGAGAGGAGGAAGAGTTCTGATTCCATGCAGTGGGCACACTGGCATTCCAACTGAACAAGGAACAGTCTTTAGTCTGATAGTGTGACTGTTATTGTTTTATTCCTTGGAGGAAGAAAAAAATAGGACTAAGGGGCTACAATATGTTTCATCTGAAAAGGCCAAAGGGAAAATGGAAAACACACTAAATGAGATAATGCTCTAAGGGAGCTCTAATAATTAATCAGCTCTGCTCTGTAATGGAGGTGACTAAAATTTGATCAATATTAGGGGTTGTTGTTGTTGTTAGATGCTGTTGAGTCATGTCCAACTCATAGCAACCCTTATAGGGTTTTCAATGGCTGATTGTTTCGGGATTGCCTCTGGAGTGGATTGCCACCTCCTTCTCCCATTTTTGCCGTGCTGGTAATTGAACCCGGGACCTCAGAAACTGCAGAGCAGTGCTCTACCAGCTGAGCTAAATCCCAGCCGCTCAATATTAGGGATAGGAAAGAAAAAACATTTAGGAAATACTGACCTAAAAAATATACTATTTAAGTGGCTGGGTAAAATCAGAAAACCATTAAAATTGTAAGCAGTTCCTAAGGATGCCAATAATTCTTATAGTAGTTTTATAATTCCATTTTTCTTCTTTCTTTCCTTCTGCCTTTCCTCCTTTCCTTCCTTCCTTTCTTCCTTCTTTCCTTCCTTCTTCTCTCCCTCCCTTCCTCTATTCCTTCTTTCCTTCCTTCCTCTTTTTTTCCCCTTGTTTTCCTATGCATTTTTATTCATCCAAAGCTCCAAAGCAGTCTATAATTTAAAATATTTGAGCTGTTTCCATCTATATTACTGATCCTTTCCCACTAAAGTGCCCACTGGACCAAGACAGCAAATATATTCATTAGAAAAAGCTCAGTGCTGTAAACAACAGGAATCAAATAACAAGATTCCTTGAAAGGGTCACCAATCTTAAGAAGTATATTGTGTAGGGAATGAAATATGGGCAGCTTTGAGTTATTAGCTCATATAATCATCAAAATTAGACATAGAAAATACCTTTAAAATCATTTAACTCTGACTTTGTTTGGGATCATATTCAAAGATATAAAACCTATTAGAACTCATTTCTAGGGTTTTTTATCCCCTCAAGCTCCACTTTTTATTTTTCCTCCCTAAAATATTTTTATGCTGGTAATGGATAATTTATATTTGGTACTTCTATTTTACCCTTTTTCTATATTCTTCCCCAAAAGGTAAAAATTCAGTATTGCAATTTTTCATTCAAATATCATCTACTTCTCTCTAGTGTGTGAGATATGTGTGCCATAGATGTCGCAGATCTTTTGCAGATGATTTCTTTTTGTTCACTCTCTGCTTTCTTCTTTACATAAGTTTTAAAGTCTTAAAACTTTTCTTTATACCTTGAGTCATAAATATGATTTGGCATTCTGTTATGTTAATTATAATCCTGTTGATTCAAACTCCAGGATAATGGCAATTCACTATGGAGGTCCGAAATTTGCTATAAATACTGGGCTAGGAGAGAGGGACACCAGGAACTATGATTATGTGAGCATTTCATTCTCTCCTTTAAATGTGAATTACAAGTTATATTTATAAAGGACTCTGGATACACAGGGCTGGGATTTAGCTCAGTTGGTAGAGCCCTGCTCTGTAGTCTCTGAGGTCCCGAGTTCGATTCCCAGCACCACAAAAATGGAAGAAGGATGTGGCAACCCACTCCCAAGGCAATCCCAAAACAGTCTGCCATTGAAAACCCTATGAGGGTCGCTATGAGTTGGATATGACTCGACAGCACCTAACAACATAACTAGATGCACAAAAAGATGCATAATGAAAATTAAAATTTTGGACAAGCATCCAGAATAGTAAACAAAGATTGAAAATGAAAATATTCATTTGGTTCTCTCATGATAGTAGCTTTCTATGATAACACCATATAAAAAAATCAGTGAGCTCTTTGGTCTTCCCAGCTTTACAGACACCCTACTTGAATTGTCCCTGAAGAGTGATTTCTGCTAATACAGAATAAAAAGGAACTTTGTGAAGCGGAGACAAGATGATTATCTTTCCTCAGGTTACTTTCTGGGGTTGCTTTGGAACATCTTTTCACATCCATCTCAGAAGCTAACTATGGGGACAATAGAATCTCCATTTCATTCTGACATTCTTCAACATGGAGAAGGTCTACTGTCCTTCAGAGAACAGCTGTAATAGCAAAAACAGCTATTGCCCCATGAAGTTCAATTATAGCAACAGCAATGAGAAAGAAGAGAAAAAGCCTTTTGAAAAAGAGAAAAGGCTTTTGACCAGTCTTCTGTATTTGGGAAAGCTAATAATAGATCTAGGGATCCTTCCTTCCCTTCTTTCTTTCCTTCTGCCTGCCTGCCTGTCTCCTTGCCTTCTTTCCTTCCTTCCTTCCATTCTTCCTTCCTTCCTTCCTTCCTCACTTCCTCACTCACTCACTCCCTTCCTTCCTTCTTCCTTCCTTCCTTCTTTCCCTTTTTAAAAATTTCCTAGTTTTTAAGATAGACAGGCTTACACCTTCTAGGCCTGTACTAATTTTTAGGATGCATTGCATACTCTTTCCATTTAGGCATTAATCAGGAAGTTAGTCTTTTAGAAGTGCGAGTCATGAATAGAGAATATGAAGCATTTTAAGAGTGTAGTAGGAAAGATATTAGCACTTTGGGGACAGCTGCTTAGTGGAGTGAAAGAGCTAATGAATACTCTAAGTTATCTAGCTCTTTTCATCTACAGTAATTAGCCTTAACAAGGCAAGTGAAAAAAATTCTTCCCAAGTATTGTACAATATAACTTCCCACTTAGCATTTCTTGTCTCCTTATGAGCCTTGTAACCTGAGGCAATCCCAGATTTTCCTTATGGGAAAGATGTATTTGAAAGTTATGCTTACAGCACTTGCCTTTATTAATTTTATGAAAAAAATCCATTTTAACATTCATTTTTATGTTTCACAATGCAATAATTTGTGTTTGGATTTAAATTTTGTTGGGATTTTACGTATTAAAATAAAGCATAGAACAATAAATATGACTCAAATATATTTTAATTAAATATTCTAAAATAACAAATCTTTTTTAAAATACATAATTTCTTTCAGGAATGCTCTCATCATAATTTGCTGAAAGATCCCAAGGATTTATAAATAGGAATCTACCTTGTGTTTGATAGTTGTCAGTGGATGGCAAAAGATTAATTTCTAGTCTCAGCTTTCTCCTGTAATTTGATTAAACAGATCCATGCTTCTGTCTTTCTTGCCTCTGTGCTGAAGTATAGCACACACCTGTACTTCAAAATTCTTAACCACATCCCCCTCCTCCACCATTTTTCCACCCTGTTGCACATTTCTAGAGCTAGTTGCTTCTTAAGGTGACAGTAAGAGAGACTTATTGATCATCTCACCTCCCACATAATTTATTGGAGATTGACACACTCCTTGATATTTTTTTTCTTTTTGGAGTGTGAAGGATCTATTTATTATAGAGATGGCTTCATTAAAGAAACAACTCCAAACTTCTAGAAGATTAAGCCATTTAGCCACAGAGTAAAATCCTTCATGATCTACACTTGATGTTCCCCATCCTTCCTGGTGAAGTGAAAAGACTACATATGGATTTTCCTTTTATTTTCTTGGTAAGTGCTCCTTGGGCTTATATATCATATCACCCTATATTCTCTGAGGAGAATTCTTGGATTTAGCACCTTGTTCTTATTATTTTATACATTGGTGGTTTTAAAAATAAAAGTCATTTTCACCTATTGAGATGGGAGCAACATTTGATATGTTTACCACAGTCTAAGGCATCTTTGGGACTATGATTTAGCTCAGTTGGCAGAATGCCACTCTGCAGTCTCTGAGGTCCTGGGTTCGATTCCCAGCACCACAAAAATGAGAGAAGGAGGTGGCAATCAACCCCCGAGGCAATCCCGAAACAATCAGCCATTGAAAACCCCATGAGGGTGGCTATGAGTTGGACACTACTGATGACACACAACAACAACAACGCCTCTTTTGAGTCACTTCCTTTTCATTTCTTTACAGTTTGAAATGTATGTTTGGCCCCATCTGTGATTAGCAAGAGTTGAGGCAGAAACCGAATGGAGCCTTTGGTAACTTTGTATACCTATGATACTTCCTTGAGAATTCGTCCCTCAAGGAAACACACACACATGGTTTGTCTCCCTTGAAATGATGGTTTTGATCCAACATGTAGGTCAGATGCTTCCTGTAACTTGAATGCTGCAAGTTTTGCCTGTTTGCCCCTCTCACCTCATGTGGAGCACTAGACCTGTGTCTTTTACTCACCTTTCTATCCTTCAGTGTCTTGTGCGGCAGACACCAACAAATACATGCTGAATAAATGAATGAATGTTGCATGACAGATTAATATTAGTGTGGTGATTGTGTCTTTCAGTCTTCTAACTCAGCAACTTCTCTTGAGAGAGCGTCTACTTAAACTCTCTGAAGAATTACAGAATAGCAAGAACACAAAAATTTTTAGCAGTTCAGTGATGGAGTGAGAAAAATATCTAGAAGTCTCTACCTCTGTACTTTGGCACCCTATAATAAATTCACCCCTCCACCTTATGTAAATTATCTTTCCAGAAATAGCAGATTTCTATTAGTGAAATTCAGATACAATACTTCTTCCTCCAATTTGGCAATATAGTGAAATGGTGAGAGAAAGTGAAGATAGAAGGATTTATTGAAAGGGCATCAACTAATAGTCAACTATGATATACAGAATAATCCTACACTTTGAAAATTCTCCATCCTCAGTTAAGAATTGCAAAGCTCTAAGCATAGATAGTGAGGTAAATTTTGCATTAAAATTTCTGAAGAGCAATGGGTTCTTTCTGATAGCTGATTTGGTTATATTGATCCGCGGCTACTTTGAAATCACTTGTTTACAACTTGTTTACAACTCTACATCACATAGCTTTCTGTTAAAATTTTAGTATTAGGAGTAAGAATTATGTGTCCAAAATGTATGCTTTTCTTTTTCTCTTTTATAATACTGGAGGGTTGAACATGGGAATTGGTGCATACTAGGCAAGAACTTCACCACTAAGCCACAACCTCAGTCCCATTTTTATTTTTTATTTTGAGATAGGGTCTTGTTAAATTGCACAGGCTGCCTCTGGCATCAAACTCAAGATTCTTGTGCCTCAGCCACCCAAGCCATTGGGAGTATAGGCATGTGCCATGGTGCTTGGATACATGTATGCTATTTTAACACTTTCAATTATTGTTGTTGTTAGGAGCCCTAGAGTCAGTCCAATTCATAGCGACCTAATGTACAACATAACAAAAACTCTTTGACAAAATGATATGCCCAGCACTATTGTCAGTACTTCTCTGATATTCATAGAGTTTTCAACAGTGTATTGTTTCAGGAGTGGATTGGCAGGTCCTTCTCCTCACTTTTATTAGAAGTATTAGTGATTATTTACTTAAGAAATATACAAGGAAATAAAACAGAACCATGAAAGCATAATAAAAATTAGAGCAGAACAATCTATTATTCTAATTGTCCTCTTAGCAGTGGTAATTCTCTTAACAGTAGGTAATTCTCTTTAATTTAATGTCCAGTAATGATCAATGTATTTGACATGCACATCTTGGACTTAGTGGACAAGTTGCAATCTCTTTCACCTCTATACTACTTATACCAAACAAATTTAATCTTTCCAATTTCTTAGTATTATCTATACATTATCTATACATGTCAAATCTTCCTTAGTATTATCTGTACATTCTCATTGCATGTTGACCTCACTTTGATGTCATATTTTAATTGCCTATCTTCTTTCTTTTGCTAGAATGTGAAAGTCCTGTGGTTTATGCATTTTCTTTCCCTGAAAAGCTCAAATGGGAACCATTGAAAAGTATCACTTTCATAGTAATATGACGGGGGTATAAAATGATTTATCAGGGAAGTGTGCTGGACATTCTTTTATTCCTTGAGTTTAGAGCTGGTGTTACAAATGAGTGACCTTCACCATGTTTTTAACTCTATGAACTGCTGTTTCCTATTCATAAGATGAGAATAGAGGGAGAAGGATCGCCAGTATGAGACCAGAGGCAGTCTGCATAATTTAGCGAGACCCTGTTTCAAAAAGTGAAAAACTGGGCTGGGGGTGCAGCTCAGTGGTCCAGCACTTGCAAAGCATGCAAGCATGAGGCCCTGGGTTCAACCCCCAGTACCGAAAAAAAAAAAAAAAAAAAAAGATGAGAATAGTCACAAAGAAGAAACAAAATAGAGAAGTATAGTTACCTGTAGATCTTTGAAATGATCTTCCATTTATTTTATTATGTTACCTTTTTAGTCCTTGGGAGTCATCTTTGAGTCTTTCTGCTCTCCCTGACTAGTGACAACTATTGGTTTACCTAAAGTTTCAAATTACAGGTCTCATCTACAGATTTCTTTCACTTAGCATTAACATTAATTGACTTTTTTCATACATTTAAAGCATTAAAGGATGAAAGAGTTAAAGGAGTATTGATTGTTCCATCAGGTACTATAGTCTCACTATAGTTACAACACATTATGGTACAAAAAATAAAGGGAATAGAAGTTCAGAAACTCTTCCTTGGAGACTTCTATTCTACCAATTGAGCACTAGGAGATATCTGAAAATATTGTCACTAGTCTTCCATTTTTCCATCTATAAAAGGGAAAATAAGACATACCTAAATTGTCATTATAGAAATTAGTAAGATAGTGCCATTTAAATCTCATGTAGACAATGCCTGACTGTTAGAAAACTTTCAATGAATCCTAATAATTTTGACCATTATTCAAGGAAGAAAGAGATCCCTTTGTGTTGGAAAAGTACTAAAGCAGGGATCCCCAAATCCAGGGCCACAGAGTGGTACCCATCTGTGGTCTGTGAGGAACCAGACACTGCAGTAGAAGGTAAGCAACAGGTAAGCTAGAGAAGCTTCAACTGCATTTACAGCCACTCCCCATTGGCTCATATCCCAAAACCGTGTCCCAACCATCTTGACCCCAACCCCATCAGGTGGAAAATTGTCTCCCATGAAACCAGTCCCTGATGCCAAAATTGTGGAATGACCGTACTAGGAGACTTCACAGGGCCTAGTGCAAGTGTCAGATGGGAACGCAGAAGGTGAATTTGCATAGTGGTCAATCATAAATAAGGCTGAATGCAAACATCAACATAAATCCACTTGTTCAAACTAGAAACTGAGGCAGTACCTGTAGTTTGTTTCTTACTCTCATATTCATACCTAATCTTTTCACTGTCAAATTCTTCTAAATATGTAACTTTCAAATATATTTCAAACCTATATTATCCTCTCAATTCTTATTATAGCATTTCTCTCCAGCTATGATCCCTTGAGGGCCTGCAGCCATAGCCCTGTGGCATCCGATCCTGTCAAATCTCAGAAGCTAAGCAGGGTTGAGCCTGGTTAGAACCTGGATGGGAGACCGCCTAGGGATTATCAGAAGCTGTAGGCTTGGGAGAAGGACCTGGCAACCCCCCTCCCAAAAATCAGTCTGCCATTGAAAACCCTATGAACAGCAGAGAAGCACTGACAATAGTGTTTCCCCTGTTGTACAGAGGGTCGCTATGAGTCGGATACCAACTCGATGGCACCTAACAACAACAACAACAGAAAAGGCAAACAACAACCAAAAACTCCCTTTAGTTCACATTCTCTTCCAACCACTACCTTATTTCTCTATTTCTGTTTACAATGAAAATCCTTGAAAGAGTGTCTATACCTGCTTTCTCTACTTCCTTTATTTCCATACTTTCTGTAATCACTTTCAATATGCTTTTGTCCCGGCATTTTAATAAACCAACTTCTATCAGAATCATCTAGGGTCTTCACATTACTAAATCTTATGGGGAAACTTGTAATATATACAAATATGCAAAAATATATTCCATCTTAAAAAAGTAAAACAAAAATCCCCCGAGTTCACATTCTCTTCCAGCTACCATCTTATTTCTCTACTTCTGTTTACAACAAAAATCTTTGAAAGAGTTGTGAATAAGTGAATGAATGAGCCCCTCCATTGACCATGGAAATCTCAAACATCAGTTGTCTCTTCTACCTTTGCAGCTTTGGAATAAGACTTGTGGCTGTGAACTTGGTGTGCTCCATTTTATATCTTTGTTCCATTTTATATCTTTAGAGCACTTAGCAGTTTCCCTGACTTAATTTTAGGCATTTTTCTCATTCATGTTCAAACATGTCTTTGTTGTTGTTGTTGTTCTTAGGTGCCATCGGGTCTATATCCAAGTCTTAGTGACCCTGTGTACAACAGGCGAAACACTGTTGTCAATGCTTCTCTGCTGTTCATAGGGTTTTCAATGGCAGATTGATTTTGGGGAGTGGGTTGCCAGGTCCATCTCCCAAGCCTACAGCACCTGGTGTTCCAAGGTAGTCTCCCATCCAAGTATTAACCAGGTCTGACCCTGCTTAGCTTCTGAGATCTGACCCGATCAGATGCCACAGGGCTACAAACCACGTGGACATCAGCAGCTAATGCAATTTTGTTCTGGTGCCCTCACAATGGTGGTCTAGGCAATTGTTCTGCTTTTAGGACAGCTGGCTCAGGAATTTCTATTTATGTTCCAAATGCCATTGAAAAGGCCCTAAATATTACACAAAGTTTGCCAGTATGAAAAATATCATCAACTGCCATTTTATTTCATGCTGGACTTCTGTACAGGAAACCGTTCCAAATTTGGTGAAAACTAAATCCAAATCACCTTAAGCAGAAAGACAGATGTAAGAGAATGAATAATTGTTTAAAGCAGGAAACAAATTTGATGTATTCAACCAAGTGGAGCCATTTGTTATGTTATTGTTTTCTTAGTATTTTCTGACCTTCACTTGCATTGTGTTTTTCCTGGTATAGTCAATATTGTTTTCTCATTTCTGTAAACAGTTTTTTAAAGATACGAAAACTCTATGGTAGATGACCATGATTGGTTTGGTTGGTTTGGTTTGAGTTTGTGTTTGCTTATTTGTTTTTGTGGTGCTGGAGATAGAATCCAATGTCTTACACATGCTAGACAAGAGCTCTACCATCAAGCTATATCCCAGGACTGTTTCTTCATTTACTGTTGTGTTGTCAAAGCTTAAGCTTTGGAAAATGGAAATAAGGCTGTTATGATGATTGAAATAAGTAAATCATATTTAGCACTCAATATGCATTTACTAGTATTTTTGTTGGTATCAGTGGGTTCTATTATACCATAATTAGAGCTATTGACTGCTAGTTTAAAATTTAGTACTGGATTAATCTCCAAGGTATAAACTTTTTGTTTCCTTTCTAAACAAAACCTACTAGTTTGACTGTATCTCCTAAAACAGTGTTTGCTCTTTTCTCCTACTCAAGGTCTAACACATTTCTTTGAACTAAAAATTAAGTATGTCATTGATAGTGTATGTTCTAGAAAGAGGACAAGTTATCATGATACAATGTTTAACATACAATATTATATTAATTTTAAGAAACACCCTTTATTCATAGCAATATACAACATATACAATTGTTCTGATGAGGGAATTAGACTATATGCCAAATGAGTTACTATTCAGTATGGAAGAACTTACTAAGCAACAGAGGTATTCCACAAGTCCAACTCAAAGATCTGAAAGGCAATTTACTTATCACAAAATGTTGGAAACAGTATTTGGGCACAAAATGTAAAGCTAAGAAAATTTAGTTAGGATAACTTTGTAAAAATATAGATTCTAATTGTGTACTGCAGGTAATATAACTGAATCCAAAATATTTTAAAGATTGTGATTTTTGACATGGGTATTATAATCAATCCCAAATATATTTTGAGATTGAAGCATTATTATCAGATAAAATCAGTTGGAAGTCAGTAAGTCCAGCCTAAATAAATTTATACTCTTCAGGCATTTATTATTTTGTTTATTACCTCTATTATTCCTTTTCATTTTGTTCCGGATCTGGCTTATGAATAATTAATGCCATAGACTTAGAGGCTGTATATAAAACAACGACAAACGAAAACATGTTAGTAACTGGCAGACCTCAAAACCTTCAATAAATCCAACCAACAGAAGAATAATAATCTTAAATAACTTAATTGCAATGCCAAAATGATATGCTATATTGTAAGTTATTTTTATATGGATTGATATTTAATTAAAAATAGATAATAGATGCAAAATTATCATGTATAAGTGTACAACAGAGATGAGTTGTTGACTCACAAATTTAGTTAAATGAACATTTCCCCATCTTTAGGTAAAAAAATGATGCTAATCAGAGATGAAAATATGATAAGGTATAGAACATTTCAGAATAACACTCCAATCATGTTTGCTTCATGAATATATATTAGTGACTTTAGAATCTAGGGCATGCACTGTCTTTTAAATGCATTGAAAAAAATGACATTAATGAAAAGAGGGAATTGTGGAGGGGTAAGACCTTGTTCTGTCAAATTTAGTACCTGTTCTAAAAACAATGATTTAGAGTTTTAAGCTAAAACTGTCTCCTCTAGTTAAAATTCCCTTCTGACCAAATAGTGATGCAAAGAACGTTTAAAAGTCAAATGGAAATCAGCTTTGGTAAAATAGCCTTGGTTTTCCTAAGTGACTCTCCAACACATACTTATCGAGTATCATCTTGAGTTAATATTATGCCTTTACCAATGACCTAGTTGTTGTTGTTGTTGTTGTTAGGTGCCGTCGAGGGGAGGGGTTTGCCAGGTCCTTCTCCCAAGCCTACAGCACTTGGTGTTCCCAGGCGGTCTCCCATCCAGGTACTAACCAGGCCTGACCCTGCTTAGCTTCCGAGATTTGACAGGATCAGATGCCACAGGGCTACGGCTGTAGGCACAATGACCTAGTTAGTTATCAATAATAGTACTATTTACCTTTTCAAAGAATAATATCATTAATAATAATACTATTAGTATTATTAAAGGGACTAAAAGTGGGCTGGGATTTAGCTCAGTGGGTAGAGTGCTGCGCTGCAGTCTCTGAGAACCCCAGTTCAATTCCCAGCACTGCAAAGATGGGAGAAGGGCCTGGCAATCCACTCCCAAGGTAATCCCGAAACAGTTAGCCATTGAAAACCCTATGAGGGTCGCTATGAGTCGGATACCGACTCGACGGCACCTAACAACAACAACAACGACAAAAGTGGTTGACTCAATTCTTTTATCTGGTATTTCTTTTTTCATGTGGCAAAGTGTTTTCTTCTTTGTTTCTTTTCAGAACACAGAATAATAGACATTATTCCTTCCCTGAGTTTATATTATAAACTAATAATTTTTTGCATTTGTGTCATGACCTTTTAGCTGTCTGCTGCGCTGATTCAAGCATCAAAGTCCTTGGTGGTTAATAAGTGAGCATTTTAGAAAAAGTTCCATTAGGAAAATGATATTCAGATTAAACCTCCAGGGCATTTTGTTCCAATGAATTCCCTTAGGTATGTGGAGCAAAATGATGAAAAAATTCCCCTGGGAACAGCCCTTGGGAAGATTATTTGTGAGCTAAAACTCACCTATAAAGAATAGCTGAAAACCCTCAGAGGTAGCCATCAACCCCCAGAATCAACTCACTTCCCCCTTTATACAGAGTTGAGCCAACGAAAGGTAATATGGATTTAAGGAAAAATTGTCAAGGGGTGACACTGAGATTTGATAGTGCTCATTAAGTCACCTGAAAAAAAAATCTTTAAAAGTCCTGTGTAATGTTCATATTTGGCTTCCAGTGCTGTTGTATTGGGAGAGCTGGCATTATCATGGTATAACCATTAAGTATAAATGCTGAAGCAGTTTAAAGCATGAAAGTCGGAAGCACTTAAAAGCCCTGGTAAAATTATCTCTAATACAAACTAATCTGAAGCATCATAAATACTTAAAGGTTGCTTTGCATATTCTTTACTATCATTATTTTTCAAGCAGCTTGCTTTTTGCATGAAGATAAAGAAGCAAAGACCAGTAATTCCTATAGTATCTGTTTTTTTTTTTTTTAACAGGCAAGCACAACTGCATGGTGTAGGTAAACCCAGAAGCTAAAGATGTTAAGACAGAGAGATTCTGAAAGGCATAACAGAGAGGTTCTGAAAGGCACAGTGAGAGAAACCAGGGGAGAGAACAGCTGAGCAATGAAACTGGAGAACTGGGAATCAGTCATCTGGGTGCGTGAATCCTGGCGAAAGAATTTATTGGATTGTGAATTCATACAAATTATTATAATCTATCTGAAGTTATTAAAAATCTGAACTTCTGAGAATTGTTAAGGGGATTGGATGAGAGATGATTTAGAAAGTACAAAATGTAAAGCAACAGCAGTTTTTGTTGTTGCTGTTTTGTGCTGGTAGCTGTTAGTTCAGTTGGCTTTTCAAATATTGTTGTTGTTGTTAGGTGCAGTGGAGTCGGTATCTGACTCACAGCAACCCTCATAGGATTTTCAATGGCTGACTGTTTCGGGATTGCCTTGGGAGTGGATTGCCAGGCCCTTCTCCCATTTTTGTGGTGCTGGGAATTGAACTCGGGACCTCAGAGATTTTAGCGCAGCATTCTACCAACTGAGCTAAATCCCAGCCCTTTTCAAATATAGGGAACAGGAAACTGCCAGAGCAGCAAGGTCTGCCCTCTTTCCCCTGCTTCCTTCCAGATCTTCCATGGAAATGCTGCAGACTTATCTGTGCTTAATAGATGCTGGATGTCTATTTGAGGAATGAATGAATTTTCTTCTAATTGTTCTGAACTTCGCAATGTGAAGTACATACTTCCTAATAACGGGTTTGGGAGAAGGATGTGGCAATCCACTCCCAAGGCAAGCCCAAAACAATCAGCCGTTGAAAACCCTATGAGGGTCGCTATGAGTCAGACACAACTCAATGGCATCTATCAACAACAGTAATCATGGATTTATGATTGTATTTGTCACCATACCCATTACTTTGTGGGCCTCTTGGTGGCTGCATGTCAGCGGTGGCCATGCAGGCTATAGTATCCAGTGAGTCCCCACTGAGTACATACTCAGAGAACTGAGTATACTCAGTGTAAATTCACCAAACTTTATAGTCTTAATTTTCACTGATTTTTCTATTTCTGACCATGCTTTCTCCTTCTCTTCTGAATTCCTACAGTGATCTATCCTGATAGTCCAGTAACTGAACTAAGACCTAAAAATTGTAGAACTAAAACAAAACTCTGTCTATGTCCCAGAAACTTAAAACTTATTAATATCAAACATGTAGCAGGTTCTTGCTAAGGTCCACACACCATATTAAGGACTATATTTTGCCACTGGATTTAAACAATAAAACATGAAGGTGGGTACTAACGATAGTCACAATTTATAACTGATAGAATTGGAACTTGAGAATGAACTTTCCCAAGTTTACAGAGAGTAGCACTGGGATTCTAACCCAGGCAGGTTATCTCCAGGGGCCATAATGGAAAAATCAGAAGTGACATGGCAAGGGACTATGTGCTAACAGTCCACAGAAAATTCAAAAAGAGCCATCAGATTTCAGGAATATGAAGTACCTCTCTAGGTGTGCTATTTAGAGAACGTTGATGGAGTAGGTGGAAATTGAGTTTGAACTGCTGAGAATGTGCAAAACTAACAATTACATATAGCGCTTAGCGTGTGCTCCTGACCATTTGTTCATAATTAAATCATTTATGCTTCACAACATCCCTGTGAATTAGGCACTATTATCATCCCTTCATTTTACAGGTGCGAAAACTGAAGCACAAGAAGTTAAATAACTTACCAAGCAGGCGAGTGAAAGGTTTAGAGGAACAACAGAGGGTCAAGAGGAGTTATTTAGATAAAGGGAATGATGTACCTAGGAACCCTATTGTTAATTGTTGTTAGGTGTAGTCTAATCAAGTCTGATTCATGACAACCCTTTATACAACAGAACAAAATATTCTCTGACACGGTGCCAGGCCCAGTATTATGTCAGTGCTTCTCTGCTATTCATAGGGTTTTTGATGGCTGATTGTTTCAGGAGTGGGCTGCTGGGTCTTTCTCCCAAGGCTACAGTACCCTACATTCCCAGATGGTCTCCTATTCAAGGCTAACCAGGCCTGACCTTACTTAACCTTTATTATTTGTCATTTTGTTATGTGTAAAGGTTGCTGCACTGAGTCTCTGCCTCTGGAAGTCTCCTGACCACCTTTCCAGTCCCTATTCCTACTAAGCTCTACCTCTTAAAGTTTCCACCATTTCCCAATAGCATCAAGCGGGGGACCAAGTCATTAATACAGGCCTTTGTGGGACCATCCTGATGCAAGCTAAAGCACTCACCATGCCAAAGTTTCTCCTTTTTCACTTACTTCACCCTCCCAAAAACTATTCTCAATTCCAACTGTACCTACCATTCATTATTTCTCACATATCTCTCATATTCACTGTGATGGTTATCCTGATCATCAATGTGATTGGATTAAGAGATACCTAATTGTTGGTGGTGTTAGGTGTTAAGTGTTGTTGTTGTTAGGTGCTGTTGTTGTTGTTAGGTGTTGTTGTTGTTGTTGTTGTTGTTAGGTGCCATGGAGCTGGTTCTACCTCATAGGGACCCTATGTACAACAGAACGAAACACACCCTGACACTGAACTGCTCTGCCATAGCCTCCAGTCCATGCTGGACAGAACCCTCTGAAACTTTGAGACAAAATAAATCTTCCTTTTCTTAAGTTGTTTATGTCAAGAGTTTTATCACACTGATGGGAGAGGTAACTAAAACACTCGTCTGCCTTTTATCCTTTGCTTTTGTTACACCTTCTGATTAGAAAATTTTCCCCTTACCTTCTCCAAATGGTGAATGCCTACTCAATTTTCAAGGCTTTGCAATTTGAACCTTCACCCTCAACCAGTCTTGTAGAAGAATTAGTTGTGTCTTCAAATAAGTTCCCATGACACTGGGTATCTACTTACATTAGAGTTTATTCAGGAAGTATTGCCTTCCTTATCAGTGACTGGAGTTGTTGGGGGCCAAAGACCTAGTCATATTCAATCTCTGCATCCAAAGTGCCTACTGCTCTACCTGGCACATAGTAAGTAATTACTAGTTGTTGGATGAATAAATTAACCTGTGCAATAAAATTATTAATAATGATCATCATTACCTAATATTTATTCCCTGACCCTCCCAGTTGTTGTTGTTTTTCAGTGTCATTGAGTGAGGTACAACTCATAGTGATCCTCATAGTTTTCAATGGCTAATTGTTTCAGGATAGCTTTGGGAGTGGATTGTCACATCCTTCTCCCATTTTTACAGTGCTGGGGATTGAACTCAAGGCCTCAGAGACCCCAGAGCTACACTCCAACAACTGAGCTAAACACCTTTCATGTTGTTGTTGTTGATAGGTGCCATCGACTCAGTATCTGACTCATAGCGATCCTACATACAGCAGGAGAAACACTATTGTCAGTGCTTCTCTGTTGTTCATAGGGTTTTCAATGGCGGATTGATTTTTGGGAGTGGGTTGCCAGGTCCTTCTCCCAAAACACCCTTCATAGGTCATTTAAATTTCTTTTTCTGTTTTGTTGAAGCAATGGGGAAATTAGTCATTCCTTTTTTCCCAGTAATTTTTCATTAGTAATTTTTTAATGTGCAACTTAATAGGTTTCATGACGTTTCCAGACCTGCATATCATTACATATTGCCCATGTTCACCTCCCTCATTACCCTGTCACAAGCCCCCTCCCTGCATTTCCTTTCTCCTCATCAATGATCCACTTTTTACTCGCACGTATTATTTGTATGTACATCTATCTAGATTTTGCCTTAAGGGCAAGATGTAACATTTACCCCATTATCTTTTCTTGTTGGCTTTTCACTCTTCTTTTTAGTTCCCTTTCTCCCCATACAAAGGCCCCCTTCTGCTTTCATGTCCTTTCTATTTTAATATTGTATGTATATTTAAGTCTGACATCGACATACGAGAGAAAACTTGCAATGTTTTTCTTTCTGAGTCTGGTTTATTTCACTTGAAATGATGATCTCTAAGCCAGGCATGGTGGTACATGGCTATAATCCCAGTGACTCGAGAAGCAGAGGCAGAAGGATGGCAAGTTTGAGACTAGAGGCAGTCTGTGTAATTTAGTGAGACCCTGTCTCAAAAAAGTAAAAAAAAAAAAAAAAAAAAAAAAAAAAGGGCTGGGACTGCTGCTCAGTGGTATAGCACTTGCAAAGCATGCAAGTGTGAGGCCCTGGGTTCAACCATTAGTACCACAAAAAAAAAAAAAAAACAAGAAAGAAAGAAAGGATAATTTCTAGTTCCATCCATTTTCCAGCAAATACTATAATTTCACCCTTCTCTATGGCTGAGTAAAACTCCATGGTGTATATATATCACATTTTCCTTATTCACTCATTTGTTGATGGACACCTAGAAGGATTGCATATCTTGACTGTTGTGAATAGTGCTGCAATAAACATGGATAAGTAGGTATCTCTATAGTATGTTGCGTTATATTCTTTTGGGTATTACCAATGAGTGATATTGCTGGGTCATATGATAGTTCTATTTTTAGTTTCTTAAGGGACCTCCATATTGATTCCTATAGTGGTTGCACTAATTTATTTTCCCAATAGCATTGTACTAGGGTTCTTCTCTCCCCATATCCTTGTCAACATTTATTGTTATTTGTTTTGTTAATGCTAGTCATTCTAACTGGGGTGAGATGGTATGATAGTTTGAGTTTGCATTTCCCTGATGGCTAAGGATGTTGATCATATTTTCATATTTTTGTTGAGCATTTGTACTTCTTTTGAGAAGTCTCCATTCAGTTCATTTGCCTATTTTTGATTGGATATTTTGGGGTTTTTCAGTGTTTAATTTTTTGAGCTCTCTATATATTCTAGACATTAATCCCTGTCTGATGTATCGCTGGTAAAGCTTTTCTCCCATTATGTAGGTTGTCTCTTTCCTCTAATAACTGTGTCCTTTGCTGTGCAAAAGCTTTCTAATTTCATGCCACCCCATTTGTCAATTCTTCTTATTGTTTCCTGGGTTATTAAAATCCTATTTAGAAAGTCCTTGCCTATGCCTATGTCTTGAAGTGTTTTCCCAATGTTTTCCTCTAGTGGTTTCAGTTCTTACATTAAGGTCTTTGATCCATTTTAACTTATCTTTATATAAAATGGAGAGGGTCATCTAATTTCATTATTCTACATTACTATAGCCAGTTCTCTAAGCACTATTTATTAGTCTGTCTTTTCTCCAATTTCTATTTTTGACACCTTTGTTGTACATTAAGTGGTTGTAGCTGCATGGTTTTATTTCTCTATTCTGTTCCATTGGTCTACATGTCTGTTTGTGCCAGTAGCATGGATGTTTTGTTACCATGGCTCTGTAGTATAATTTGAAATTGGGTATTATAAGCCCTCCTGCATTGCTTTTTTTTGCTCAGCTTTGCTTTAGTGATTCAATGTGCTTTGTGCTTCCATGTGAATTTTAGTATTATTTTCTATTTCTGTGAAGAATGCCTTTGGGATTTTGATGGGGATTGCATTGAATCTATAGATTGCTTTTGGTAATATAATCATTTTCACAATATTAATTCTTCTGATCCATGAGCATGAGAGGTCTTTCCATCTTCAAGTGTCTTCTTCTATTTCTTTTTTCAGTATTTAAAAGTTTTCATTATAGAAGTCTTTCACTTTCTTGATTGGGTTTGATCCTAGATATTTTATTCTTTATGGAGCTATTGTGAATGGGATTATTTTCTGATTTCTTTTTCAATCTGATTGTCATTGATATACAGAAAAGCTATTGATTTTTGTATGTTGACTTTGTATCCTGCTACTTTGTTGAAAGTGTTTATGAGATCTACGAGTTTTCTAGTGGAGTATTTAGAGTCTTTATGCATAAGATCATATCATCTGCAAATAGCAATAACTTAACTTCTTCCTTTCCTATTTGGAAAGTCAGTCATTTTTAACACATGTTCTTTAATGGAACAATAACTAAGTTCTTCCAAGAAATAAATATTATGACAGGATTAGATAGACAAGAAATTTATTCAGGAAAATTCCTACAAGGTAAAAAGGAGAAGAAGCTAGTGGAAGCTGAGAAAGTTGTCAGATCACCATGCAGGTCTAATGCTTGTGGAGGAGAGAAAGAAGGAATGAAGATTTGGTATGAAAAGTTAAAATTATTGATGGCACAATTCTAAGAGAATTAACAAACCCAGTTGGGGATATTTGAGCCCAAAGTTGCCCATCAGAGGAGCTTTGCATCTCTCTGGAACTGATTGCATTGGAATTTCTGCTGCCTTCAAGTGTCCCTGGGAGCAACTCCTGAAAATTTAGGTTGTCTGGCCAAACTTAGAGTTGAGTTTAAGAGTCCAGCTGCTGGGGCCCATGGTCAGTTATAATCTCTAGAGAAGGAGATCTGAAAGCTCACATTTTCAGGGTGGCCACAGTGGCTTGACTCTTTTGAGGCAGAAGGGATGTTCCTTTTTTACCTTTACACAGAAGCACCTAAAAACATATTTAAAATTCATGAAATGTACTTTAAATAATGAAATGAAAGACAGTACAGGAGAATCTTAAATCCATTTTAAGTTACTTAGAGTCTTAAGTAAGTTTCTAACATTTTTAGAGGAAAATAAAATACTCAACTGAATAAAATTAAAATATTGCAGAAAAATTGAACACAAGTTTCAGAGAAAAAAATCAAAGTTTTTTTTTAACATTCCATTTTGAATGACTAATAAGTCATAGTATTTTAGATCTTAAGAGGTTTAAGTTCAAATGGCTTCTTCCAAAGGAACACATTTAACAAATTTTTTTATTCTGCATATCTTGTGAGAAAGAACATGTAAGAGTTTGTTATATGGAATAGAGCATATCTAATTTATAGGGGTTTTAAATAACAAGGCTTTTCTAAATTCCAGAAGGCTTTTTAAATTTGCATTCTTATAAATAAACCATTCTATCTTAGAAGCAACCTTGTCTAATAAATAAATAAAACCCAATAGTTATTTCATATAGCATTTCTCACAGCAGAAAGAAATGATTCAACATAATATACAGCATAACTTCTAGAAGGTAGTGCTATTTTTTTTTCTTTTTTTGTGGTACTGGGGGTTGAACCCAGGGCTCGCTAAGTTGAGTGTGCACCTCCTGCGCTGCTGGGATTACAGGCCTGTGCTACCATGCTCGGCGGTAAGGTAGTACTATTAAAAACTACACAGAACTGGGCACAGTGGCAAATGCCTGACTCAGGAGGCAAAAGCAGGATGATTTGCAAGTTTGAGGCCAGAAGTGGTCTGCCTAACTTAGTAAGACCCTGTCGCATAATAAAAAGTAAAAAAATGGTCAGGGAGTACAGATCAGTGATACAGTACTAGCAAAGAATGCAAGTGCAAGGCCCTGGGTTCAACCCCTCAGTACCACAAAGAAAAAAGAAAAAACCTACATAGAATGATTTCTCTGTTCAATATCTGTTCTTCTTACCATACTCTTCACTTGACCATATGTTCAGGGTTTGTTTGTTTGTTTGTTTGTTTGTTTTTTCAGTAATAGATGGTTGAACCCAGAGTCTCATACTGGATAGGCAAGTGTTGTACCACTCAGCTGTACCCCTAGCCCCTTTTTAATTTTTTAACTTTTGAGATAGGGTCTCACTAAGTTGTGCAGGCTGCCTCTGGCCTCGAACTTGTGATCCTTTTCCCTGTGCCTCCTGAGTCACTGGGATAACAGGCTTGGGACACCACACCAGCTTGTTTACTTCTTATCTCTGGATGTTTTCTAATAGGTTTCATCTTGTCCAAAAAAGTCTTTGTAGGTTGTCCCCTCTCTTCTCTGAATCTATTACTTCCTTCAGAATACCTTGAGGTGGTAAAGACAACCTTTTCCAAAAAATCTTTCCTAAGGGACAATTTTTTTCCTATTTTCTCTTGTTGTTGGTAGGTGCCTTGGAGGTCTGACTCATAGGTACAACAGATGAAACACTCTCTGATGCTGAGCCATGCTCACCACTATTGTCATCAGCGCTTCTCTGATATTCATAGAATTTTCAATGGCTGATTGTTTTGGGAGTCCCTCTTCCAAGCCCACAGCACCCAGTGTTCCCAGGCAGTCTCTCATCCAAGTACAACTCTGCTTAGCTTCCAAGATCCAAAGATATCAGACACCAGTGGTACAGTGGAGAGGCTACAAAACCAGGATAAAGAACTGTCATTAGGCATTTGGATTTCTTTAGCTGTCATACAAGTACATTGTGTACATTGTACTAAACACTAACTTTTTTTCCCTTAAGTTTTCATGTCTTGTTTCATGTATTAAATAGGAAAGTTTGGGAGCAATAAGTTATTTTTACTCCCTTAGTTAGTTTATATCCATTCAATAGATTCACAAAAAAAGCTTTAACTTCATGCTTGTTTTAGTATCTTTTAAAAATTGGAATAAGTGGTTATGAAAAGAAAACTCAAGATTGAGAATCTTTTATTTATTGACTCTCAGTGCACAGAGACAACCCCTTTTAATTATTTCAGGTTTGTGTTCTTAAAGTAGGTTTACTTCCCTAACTAATATGTGCTTACCTCAATTTTTTCATTAGAAGTTTTAGAAAACATCTTCTGAATCCTCACTATGATATATGAGGATCAAATAATGATATTAGCATTATTTTAAATTTTTCCATTGATTGGTAGTTACTGATATTAAGTCTTCTACTGATTATTTTTGTAATCTTAGGAAAATTTGTCTTGATTTCTTGTTCTGTAAACTTCAATGACCTCAGTTTCTTCAGATGAGAATTGTTATTGCCATGAACTTTCTTCTGTTTTTCCTTCTTCCATTCCACTGATCACCTTAATTGTTCTTACTTTTATGTTGACAGAACTCTCAATATTTATATTTTATGCTCTGACTACAGCCAAGACCCTCATGCTTGATCTAGAAGTTGACTCTAAAAGTTAAAATTCAAGTAAACTGGGGTTAGTAGGACTTGTCAATATGGGTCATGGATAAATTATGTATTAAGATTACATTTCCTTCTTTATAGCACCAACGTCACAATCATTTGGTCATTCAAATAACAGTAATTCTTTGTGTGTGTGAATGTGTATGTGGTACTAGGGACGTCACACGTACTTTGCAAGCAATCTACCACTGAGCTGTACCCCCAACCCCTTTTTGATTTTTTATCTTGAGACAGGGTCTCTTGAGACATGACTCACAGGGTCATCCAGGCTGCCTCTGGCCTCAAACTTTAATTTCAAATAGATTATTTCAACATGATGTCCAATTGTTTGAACTCATGCCATGTTATTTTTTGGCTCACATCTATTTCATATAAAATTTCTGTCCTTTTTTTATACAGCTTTTTCTTTCCCTCTTTGTTTTCTTATTGACAAGGGAGGTTATATTTATTATAGTCTGAAGTTTTTATCTCAATTGTAATATCAATTCAATATTTTCATTCTCTTTCCTGTTGCTTTCCTTCTTGCATTCACTTTGGAGCCAAATTATTAAACTAACACAATATTGTCACTAGCCAACAGGGCAGAGTTCACTGGCCAATCAAGAGTGCCAGCTGGGGTCGATGCCCATGGCTCACACCTGTCATCCTAGCTACAGAGAAGGCTGAGGCAGGAGGATTCTGAGTTGGGGCCAGAGGCAGCCTGAGCAATTTAATGAGACCCTGTCTCAAACTCAAAAGTTAAAAAAAGGTCTGGGGATTGTGCCTCAGTGGTCGAGCCCTTGCCTAGCATGTATGAGGTCCTGGTTCAAGCCTCAGTACTGAAAAAATTTAAAAAGACTGTCAACTGGGGCATTTTTGTGTATATAGACTACCAGCCCTGATTACCTCAATGTGAATGATTAGAGAGCTAAGCCAATAGCACAGACTTCACACTAGGATCCCTCCTTCCTTCACATGTGCTGGCTAAATAATTTCCTGCCTCTCCTGACTTTTGTTTTCGCCTTTATTTTTCTAGAATATATCTTCAGCTTCCTCAAAAGAGAAATCAGAAAATTATAAGAATGAAGAGTCTATATTTCATCCCCCCTGCAGATTAATAATTTGACTCTCAATGGAGTTCTGGATTGAAAAAAAATTCACTTAGTATTTTTAAAGCATTACTTCATTGCCTTTCGGTCTCTAGTATTGCCAGTGAAGGAAGTCTGGTGCTTTCTGAATTTCTGATCCCTTTTGTAGATGTGCCATTTGTGTGTGTCCATATTTGCACATGTTTTACTCTATACCTTTTTGGATTATCTATTTATTAGTCATTTTCTTAGATTTCCTAACAATGTGCAGATATGTTGTGATACTAGATTTTATTTTTTAATTTATTCTTTTGGCTATTCTGTGGTGTTTCTCAATATGAAAGATTAATTCTTTATTTATTTATAGAAATTTATTTTTTATTTATAGAAATTTTTATTTTAATTTTATTTATAGAAATTTTTATTTTTATTTGTGATAAGAAGCAACTATATATATGTATATATACATATATATATATATATATATATATATATATATGTTGTATTAGTGCAGATAAGCTCATTTGTCACTTTATTCACTTTTGATTTTCCAAATACATGTTGCTGTAGTTGTTGTTAGGTGCCATCAAGTCAGGTCCTACTGACAGAGACCTTCA
>VMDO01005340.1:0-112925 GCA_007922755.1 Pedetes capensis
CACTCAGTGAAGGTGACTAGAAGAAAGAGGCACAAGGAGTGGGTCAAGGGCACATAGTGCAGTGGCCTTAGCTAGCGCCTTCTTTTCCCCAAACATGCAGCCCCAAGGAGCCTAAGGAAGACCTATCTTCTTAGTTAAGTTAAAAATCATTTGCGTCGCCAGGAGGAGTGGCTCACACCTGTCACCTCGGCAACTCTGGAGGGGGAAGTAGGAGGATTGCAAGTTTGAGGCCAGATGAAGCCTGTGTAGCTTAGCGAGACCCTGTCTCAAAATAAAAAATAAAAAATGGGCTGAGGGTGCAGCCCAGTAGTAGAGCACTTGCAAAGTATGTGAGAGGCCCTGGGTTCAACACCCAAGTACTGCAAAAAACAAAACAAAAACCCATTTGTGTTAGCCCAGTGTAGTGGTGCAGACCTGAATCCCAGCACTGAGGAGCTTGAGGCAGGAGGATCCCGAGGCCACCCTGGGCTACATAACAAGACCATATCTCAAAAACAAAAACCACTTGTGTTGGGCCTAGGGTATAGCAGAAGGCCCTGGGTTCAATCTCCAGCACACAAAGGAAGGAAGGAAGGAAGGAAGGAAGGAAGGAAGGAAGGAAGGAAGGAAGGAAGGAAGGAAGGGAGAAAGAAAATAAATGAAGCATTTCTTGAGCCTGACACATTTCCTCATAATTTCCTCATAATTTCCCATGCAGCTGAAGAATTCTCATTCTTGACGCTCCTATCACTGATGTGCACACTAAGCCAGCCAGCTCTGACCTATTCAGAGCTCTTCGTTTTGTAAGGTCTCGTGTGCGTGCACGTGCGTGCGTGCGCACCTTTTCCCCTCCCTCTCCCTGGCCTCTGAACGGTCTACAGCCTACTCAGACCTCCACCAGTGTCACAGAACAGGAAAGTCAGGCTGTTTATAAACAATTCTGTTACATGCTGCTTTTATTTTTGAAATCAGTGGCCAAAATGATATCTGTGACTTTATTTAGCTGTGTTTGGCCACACGGCCACAGATAAATCCAAACTGGCTGTACTTCTGGGGAGTACAATTTCTTCTCTGCCTTCTGCTTGTTAAGTGACTATAATAACTTTTAGCTCTCGGGCCTCTGTACTGAACAGTCTGGAGGGGTCATGATGTGAACTGAAGTTGAAGCAAATTCCCAATCTGCTGCCCACTATGTTTAACTTTGTGCCCTAAAATAGATGCCTTGAGTTTTGCCTTAAATATAAATAGCTTGTTGTCATTATGGGCTTTCTTATAGGATTTATTATTTTTAAAAAATGTTTCAGTATTTCCTCAATCTCTTCTCCAGAATTTGTACAAACACCTCAAAGCCCCAAAATGAATGCAGAGTCTATCGTGGGCTCCTACAAAACCCACTGCAGGGCCACCCCTTCCTGGGTTCTGCCAGTCCTCTGTCCCTTGTGGATGCCACCCTCTAGCTGCTATGGGCACAGGGCAGCTGCTGACTCATGCTTACCCCGGCATCCTAGAAGCCCAGCTCTCCTGCTCCTCAGCCACAGTAGCCCTACCTGCCTCCCTGAGCACTCGGGCTGTCACCTATGGTGTCTCCCCAGGTCTGAATTTGCCCTGGCCCAGCCCTCCCTGGGCCCACCTGGAAGACGTCGTTGGCACACTTGCGGCACAGGTTGTGCTGGCAGGGCAGGATCACCACGGGTTTGGAGAACATCTCCAGGCAGATGGGGCAGATGAGCTGCTTCTCCAGGTTGTCCATGCTGTGCGCATCCCCTAGCAGCGGCTTGAAACCCACCGTGAAGTTCATCCCTCAGCGCTCGTGCCCGCCCTGGCCGCGGCCCTGATCCTGGCCTTCTCTCACTGCCGCTCACCTTTCCTTGTTCACTTCTGACAGGCTGTGGATTCTTAGGTTCTCTTCTGTTGCTCTCTTGAAATAGGGCTGCTCTATCTCCTGTCCCTTCCTCTGACAGCTTGCCTCGCCCCTGCTATCTCCAGACACTTCCCGGTCCCTACTCTTTGCTCAGGACCCTCGCCAGACACATGTAGCTTTATCCCTCCCTGTGAAATTTTCCTTTTGTTCCCCAAACCACTCTTGTTCCCTCTGTGGGCAGCACTGTTTGTCCCTTACTCCCCAGAGAGAAGATTAATATTACTGTGGGGGTTGGGAGACAAGGGGCATCTGTGTGACATTCCAACTCCCAATTTAGCTCATGTAAGGCGAGCCACAGCTGTCACTGAGTGAGTGACCCTGACTCACTCAGGAATGACACTCAGGGGTGAGTGTCACTGCTTATGGCAGAAGGTGAGCCAAGGTGGGGGGCTCTCCCATGCTCTCCTCTGGATGGCTCTTGTGAGCCCAGCCCCCATGCTCTGGTTTGGGACTTTCTTCCTGACAGTGACAGTCTCTAAACCAGCCCGTAAGGGAGACATCGTACATGGCTCAGGTAGGAGGGAAATTCTGGCCAGACCTGTAGACAGTCTCTAGAGGCTCAGCCAGTGACCCTGGCTGTTCTCAGGACCATGCGGTTCAGAAGAGGGACAGCAGAAACTGGAGATAGAGATAGATCCTCTTTTCCCACCCTTTAGGTCCATGTTTACTCTTGCTCAACCCTTGCTTATGTCACCCTAGGAAAGAAGTTCAAAAGGCTAGAGGTGGCGGTTGTGCCAGACTGGGACCTCCTTTGCGAGCACGCCCTGAAAAAGTGTGCGACTTGGGGCCACTCCAAGGACTTTACATTTCTTTGGAAATTTGGAGGAGCTGAGTTGGGCAGAAAGGATCTGAATTCCAGGGACTTATTTTGGGTACCAGGGAATCAGTCTCCAGGGAAATTTTAGAGCACCAGCAAAGTCACAATCACCAGGCTCAGGGACACTTTGGCCCTAATTCCACAGTTGTCCTGGGCTCTCTGCACAAGGCTCATCCCAGACGTAAACACTGGTCTTCTGTCTTTTCTTCCTGTTGGCCTTCTCTATCCCAGGCACAATTTGTCCTTTTGGGGGGGCCCAACACACGCACTGGGATTGGACAGAAGCTCTTTTATTTAGCAGCATTCCTTAACCCTTCTCCCAGGAAGGGGAGAGAAGTTTGAAGAGTGCCTAGGCCCTGACACCACGTGAATGAGAAAGGCATGGTACGCAGGGGTTGCCGACAAGCAGCAAGGAGAGGCAAGAGTGGAGGAGTCTGCAAACTACAATCCTGCCCGTCACATGTTTCACGCTTCTGTTTTTGTTTTTGTTTTGTGTGTGGTACTGGGGTGCTGAACCCAGGGCTTCGCACTTGCATGCTTTGCAATTGCTGGACTGAGCTGCACCCCAGATCATTTTTTTTTTTTAACTTTTGCGAGACAGGGTCTCGCTAAATTACACAGACTGCCTTTGGTCTCGAACTTGCGATCCTCCTGCCTCCACCTCCCGAACCGCTGGGATTACAGGCATATGCCACTGTGCCTGACTCATGCTCCTGTTTTAAGGACAAAATACACCATGATCAGCATGAATAAGGTATGCTGAAGGATGGAGGCAGCAGGCACTGATTCGTTGGCTGTAGCCAGTCCACAGGACCAAGGTGGATAATGGGTGCCGGGCTAGAATTGAAGCCCAGGGAGAAGCCAAGCTGGGGTGGCTACCCATAAGCCTAAACTGCACGCTTATGTTTCCCGAGCTGACTCATGCATGAGGCCGCAATGCCAATGGTGTAGATACCAGAAAAAGGTGAGACCAGTCTCAGAAAGGTGTATTGGCTTAGGAAAGAGGCTGATTCTAGTTCTTGGTACACAGAATTGCCACACAGTAGGATTAAATGGTGCAGTGGCTCCTAGGACAAGGTCTGCCTTGCTCAGTTATCAGGATCTTGGTGGAGGTATTGCAAGTAGCCCAGGGACCAACCTGATGTTGGCTCAAATGCCAAGGCAGGCACAGGGAAAAGAATCCTTAGGGAAAGTCAAACACCACTGCCTGATTTCTCATATGGGCAGCGATGGGAAGGCTGCTCTCTGAAGATTAAAAGTAGGACCAGGGCTAAAAAGAAGAGTAGTTGGGGGACCCCATATGGGCAAGGGTCAGTGGCACAATCAAGGGCAGACATGGTGTCCTTCCTGAGATGGACGTTATCAATGCTTCTGTTGTAGAGATTCTTCTATGAAGAGGGGTCAAATCAGGGTCAGTGTCAGGACAGGTCTACTTGCTCCTCCCTTCAATATGTCCAGTGAACTGGGCAGCAGAGGGCACTCTCACTAGGCCAGCACCTAATGGCAGAAACAGTTGGTACCATATTAACCAGAAGAAATAATCATGTCAAATTTAAAGCAAATCCTCTCTAGGTGAAGATGTAAACACCTAGAGTCCATGCTATAAGGACATAGGCTTCCCACTAGTGATGACCCATCTGAAGTTAGTCTATAGGTCTATAGGCATTTGTTGTTGCTTGTTTGTTTGTTTTTTAAGACAGAGTCTTGTTCAGTAGCCCAGGCTAACCTGGAAGTGGATATGTAGCTCGCGCTGGCTTCAGATTCAGGATCCTCCACCTCAGCCCCTGAGTGCTGGAATAACAGGTATGCGCTGCGCCACAGAGCCTGGCTTTTTATGCTTATCTTATCCTTTCATCATTGCTGCCTTTCAGTTTACATACCTCCCTCTTCTTCATATTTCATTAATCTTCACTATCTTCATCTCTTCCAAAATTACTTCTTGCTCCTAGGATAGAAATATATATATATATATATATATATATATATATATATATATATATATATACACACACACATACACACATATACACATATATATACACACACATATATATACACATATATATTTTTTAGTCTACTTGTGAAGAAACTGTTACTTTGCCATTACTCATGAGCATCACTAGGTGGCACTAGGGGGAACTTCAACCAACACACCATTTAACTATTTGGGGTGGAAATAATCTCAGTTTTCTCTTTCTCCCTCCCTACCCCTGCTCATGCTGGGTACCAAATCTAGGGCCTCACATGGGCTAAGCAAGTGCTCTACCACTAAGCTAATATCCCCAGCTCATCTTTCTTTTCAGTAGACGCAATCAACTACATCCTTGATCCTGTCTTCAATTACTGCCTTTTCTAGGCGTGCAATCCCACTCCATTCTTTAACAGTCAGGAGAGGCCAATGTTACATTCAGACTCTCAGTCGGCAACATAAGGCACATTGATTGGCTTCTCTTCCTTCACCTTGCTCCAATGCTAGACTTGAAAACGCCATATTTAGGGGTTAACTGGCCATTTTCACAGGGCTTTCTGACCCCCAACCCTTTCTTTCATTCCTAATCCAGATCTGACCTCAGCCCCCACTTCTGGTCCTCACCTGACCTTGTAGGCTGAGTATGAACATTCTGTTTATATTTCCTATTAACCTCCTGAGGTGGTGGTGGTTTAAGTTGTCCACAGCAAAAACAGCAGCAGCAGCAGCAGCAACAGCAAGTTAGCAGTGTACAAAGAATGACAAGTGTCTAAAAGGTAAGAGAGAGGCCTGGGTCCAGCAGTTCTTCTGCGGTTCCATTCAAGCTCCCTCCAGCCACCCAGAAAATGAGAAAACAGAAGCATTTGTCCTAGGAGAGAAAGATCACCCCTCTTTCCCTTTTTTTTGAAAGACAAGTTTTTACTGTATAGCCCAGACTGGCCTCAAACTCATAATCCTCTTATCTCAGCCTCCTGAATCACTAGGATTATAAGTGTACACCATGGTATCTGGCTTCTTCCTTATTTTGTTTATTTATTTATTTACTGTACTTGGGGGCTGAATCCGATGCTTCCTGCATGCTTTGCAAGTGCTCTACTACTGAGCTGCCCCCCAGCCTCCTTTTTAATATTTTAAATATTTTAATAGTTTAATTTTAACTTTAATTATTATTAAATTATTATTATTAATATTAATATTATCAATTATATTTAATATTTTAATATTTTAAAATATTTTAATATTTTTAATATTTTTGAGACAGAGTCTTGATAAATTATGCAGACTGCCTCTGGCCTTGAACTTGTGATCCTCCTGCCTCTGCCTCCCACGTTGCTGGGATTATAGGTGTGTGCCACTGCACCCAGCAAGTTCTTCCTTATTCTTAAGGCAGTAGGAAGAATTGTGTACCTTAAACCAACAACTGTTCATGATAAAATAGTATCTGACGCCATCTTCACCAAAATGGTCATATAGGTATATCCCCAAGGAGCCATGCTTGTCATAGATTTGCCGCTTCTTTGGGTCACTCAGTACAGCATGGGCTGTGTTGATCTCTTTGAAGATTTCTGCTGCTTGAGGGTTCCCTGGATTCTTGTCTGGATGATACTTCAAGGCCAGCCTCCTATCCAGGCAATACCCAAAAGGAGGGTAGGGACAGGGTGGGGAATGGCTGAGGAGGAAGGGTTAGGATGCATGGCAGGGATAGGTCTCTAGATAGTGCAAGCAATGCATGAGATATGATCCAGAGGATGGGGCAAATAGTCAAGGTTTAAATTTCTTCCCATGCCATACCAGGAGGGTGATGGCCTCCTCTGGCTCCCAAACAAAGGCTTCTTGGGATTTAAAAATGAGCCAGAAAGCAAGGTAGAAAAAAAAGGGCTTGGAGGGGGTGGTCCTGGGGTTCAATAAAGTGCTGGGGTCTGAACCTGTAAGCTTTTTTGACGTCTTCAGGTGGGGCACCCTTCTTAAGCTCCAGCACGGCATAGAGGCTTATCCCGCTTTTGGACAGTCTTTGGGCTGCTTCTTCCACATGAGACATGCTCTAGGCCAAATCCACAAAAAATAAGATGGCAGTGAGTAGGTGCTGTGACTCCAAGGAGACTACAGGTGACTACAAAGGCATTCAAACTCGAATGTCAAGGATGAAACACTTTCCCCTCATATTTCCCTTCACTCTCCACCTACCCAGACCTCCAGTCACCCCACAGCCTAGAGAGGCATAATCAAGGAGAAGGCTAAGCCAGGGAAAAGCCTGAATTTTGTCCAGAGTTCCAACACCTTTAGTATACAGCCCTACATCTGTCCAAGCTCACAGCCGGCTTTGAAAGACCAGAGTTGTCCTGTCACCAGTGGCACAGCAAGGAGGTACAGTTCAGTGTGGCTGCTTAGCCTGAGGGGTTCCCCTAGGTGGGTCCTCCATTCAGGTTAAGCCAGGTCCTTGGCTTCATCATAGAAAAGAATTTCAGGACAAATCAGCGAGGGTGAAGCCAGGTTGTAGAGTTTATTAAGTCAACACTTTAAGACACATGTGAGCCCTCAGAGAGAGAGAGAGAGAGAGAGAGAGAGAGAGAGAGAGAGAGGCATCCAAGACATGGACATAGGCTTCCCAGGAAAGCCAAAAGGAAAACGCCCCTGGGCAGCTGTTCTCTCCAGTTTTCTTTAGCCTAGTCACATCCCATGTGATGTGAGCCCTGGGCACCCATCACTTGGTGCCCAGAGTGACATAAGCCTCAAGTGCCTAGAAGGGCCCCTGTCACCGGCCAGGGAGGTGCCAATAAGATCAAAAGAAATTCCATTGTCTAGGTTTAAGAAAAAAGTCAGGAGGGAGTTCCCTGGGCATGTCTCAAAGAAGCACAGAATTCCAGAGGGGAAGGCAAAACTTAAAAGCTACATACATTTTTGACTCCAAGCATGACTTATTGCTATTTTAACATTTTCATGACTTAAAATGTCTCTCAAAAATAATGTGTCTATGCAGGCAGTCCTCACAGCAGTCTTCTTGGTAGCTGTGTCTAAGTCTGGACTCTGAGCTGGTGAGATTCAAACCAGATCCTGGGGTGAAAGCTCTTTCCCTTTCCATGTCCCCCAAACTTCCCTATCTTTCTATCCTGCCTCAGTCCTAGTCCCTCAATAGGCTGGGTTAGGAATCCAGAAGATCCACAATGCCAGGAGAGAAACTATCCAGACCAAACCCGCACTGCTTAAAGAGGTCAGCTGTCCAGAGCCAGGCAGAGGCTAAACCAGGGACGTACTTCTTCCACCAGCCTCACGCTCCCACACCATCCCGCTTTCGTCCCTCAGAGATCAGGCCTCGGGCTGAAGAGTACAAGGAAATGGGCTACTGCAGAGGAGCCCCGCCTAGGGACCCGGGATTAGGACCCAAGAGAGAGAGGCAGAGGCAGAGGCAGAGGCCTGGGAGGCCTGCGGCCTGGGAGAACCAAGGCAACGAGTGAGACTCCGCGTGCCCGGGGTGGGGGGCCCCAGCCCTGTGCCACTCCCCAGCCGCACCTGGCCCTTTACCTCAGCCTGGCTGTCCTTAGCCTCGCAGGCCTCACACACCCACCATCCTCCTGGGCGTGAAAGTTCACATAGCAGCCGCCGCGCGTTCAGCGGCCCGTTGCACTTGCACCTGGAGCACCAAACTCTGCGGGTCGTTTTTTGGCGCCGCCAGCAAAGTTGAGCTGGGAGGCCACGTTCGCCCTGAGACTTATTTCGCTCGGCAAGCCCGCAGGCCCAGGGCCGAGCGTTGCTTCCAGCCGCTGGGGCGGGCACAGCCTTCCGCCACGTCCTTCTTCTCCAGGGGGAGGCCGCTACCCAGCCTGATCGCGATCATGGCTCTCCAACTCACACACAGAAAGACAGCCGGCTTGCAGACGCGGCAAATGAGAGGTATGGCTACCTCAGGCCCTCTCGGGAGCTGTGTTACCTTCCGAGTCTTCCTCGGAATTTAGGAGTCTTCCCTTGGTTCGTCCTTTCCCTTCCGCTTGAAAACCCCTCCACAACCTTTAAGACTTACCTCAAATGTTAGTGTTCCTGAGAGTCTTTCTTTCCTTCCTTCCCCCACTTGTTTCCACCTTGTCTGTCAAAGCATTGATACTATTACATTGTAACGATTCGTTGGCACATCCCTTTAAAACAATGTCTTGAGCCTTTCCAAAAGTGCTTCAGAAACGTTTAAATACGATTCCACCATGACGATGTTGCTGCTGTTAGGTGCTGTGGAGCAGGTGTCCGACTCATAGCGACCCTATGTTGTTGTTGTTGTTGTTAGGTGCCATCGAGTCGGTATCCGACTCATAGCGACCCTCTGTACAACAGGGGAAACACTATTGTCAGTGCTTCTCTGCTGTTCATAGGGTTTTCAATGGCAGATTGATTTTTGGGAGGGGGTTGCCAGGTCCTTCTCCCAAGCCTATAGCACCTGGTGTTCTCAGGTAGTCTTCCATCCAAGTACTAACCAGGCCCAACCCTGCTTAGCTTCAGAGATCTGCCAGGATCAGATGCCACAGTGGTACAGGTGCAGGCATGAGAATGTACCATAATGTAATTATATAATCTGGATTGGCTATTTAGGATGTTTTTAACTACCTGGTACTATAATGACTTTTTAGCGAAAATGCTTACACACACACACACACACACACACACACACACACACAAACTTATACATAAATCCTGAACAAATCTGATTTTTATCTAAGGATTGATTCCTGGAGGTAGAGTTATTGGGTTGAATTGAATATTTTTGAAGCTCTTGGTCCATATTGCTAACTTTCTCCCTAGATAGGTTCCCAAAGCACCATTTTGCATCCCCACTTGCAGAGCATGGGAGCACCTGTCTCTACCTGGCCTGACCCTCTGTCATCTCCTACAGGAGGACATGTTTGTCATGTTGGCTTTCTTTACAGAGGCATGCTCAATGGCTCCTATAACGTGTAATTGAAAGAGCTTTATTACTTTGATAATACCTGTCCATTGTAGCTATTATCACACTCTTCTCTTTATCATAGTTATACATATGCATTTACCTTCCTGACAACAACTAGGTATTAAGTGGTAAGTCAATACTCCACCCTAAGAAGTGCCAGCCATCTAAGCAAACTGAGTCCATGTGTAACAGGCACCGAGTTAGTGAATTTATTTCTATAGATCTGTGATCACTGCAGGGGGTAGGGATGAAAACCTTTGTCATCACATACCCAGTCCTTAGGCTCTGGGTCAGATGAGTTTCAAGGTTACTCCACTAAAGAGAAGGAAACAAAACTGACTGCTTTTTTTTTTTTTTTTTTGAAAATTTGCCATATTTCTCTAACCTCTAAACTTTTGTTAGCATAAAGGGACAAGCAAGATAATGGAACAAACCAGCTCGTTTCCTCACTGCACTGGGAAAGAGCAGAAGACATGAGAAAGGCAATCCATTTACAATGGATTCCTTGCCTCAGTCTCTAAGCCAGCGTGGTTCTGCCCCTGCCTGTCACTCCAGTCTCGTGGACAGCCACTGTCCTGCTTGCTCTGTGCTCCGCCCCACTGCCTTCTGACCACTTCTTTGAAGACATTGTGTTCCCTCCCAATTCAAGGGCCTTTGACCATTTTGTTCTTTCTGCCTGAAGGGCTCCTCTCCAGGTTATTCCTGTGACTGACTGCTCACCCTCCAAGGGCCTTTCCCCTCCTCAGCATGATTTGTGCATATACATTTATGTGCGTACTGATTTGTGTAAGGTCTGCCTTTTCCAGCTGATAAAGACCTTGTTTGTATCCCCAGCACCCAGAACCATACCTGACTCATAGTAAGTGAATGAATGGTTTGTTGAGTGAGCTCTGGCCCAGGGATATCCCTCCCTGGAGGTTGGGCCACAGCAAAAATTCTCTGGGACAGAAGCTGGAGATTAGACAGGACAATAGGCCCCATCTTCCCTCATAGGGTTCTAGACAGGAAGAGACAAAAAGGAAGAGGGCGAGTTGTTGTTGTTGTTAGGTGCCGTCGAGTCTGACTCATAGAGACCCTATGTACAGCAGATGGAAACACTTCCCAGCTCTGTGCCAGGGACACGATCTTATTTCAATCTTATTTATGTTTAAGCTCATTGTTGCAGACACAGTGTTAATCCATTTGGTGGAGGGTTTTCCTCTTTTGCATTGACCTGCCACTCTCCCAAACATGATGTCTTTCTCTAGGGATTGATCTCTCCTGACTATATGTCCAAAATATATAAGACGCAGTCTGGCCATTTTTGCTTCCAAGGAGCACTCTGGTTGCACTTCTAGGACAGATCTGTTGATTCTTTTGGCCAAGAAGGCGAGAGGACCGAGAATATGTAATGCGATTCTGAGCTCCTTATTTCTTTGTATTAGTATTCTTCTAGTTCCTAACACAGTTCCTGGGACATTGTAGATGACCAATAAATGTTCGTTTCTTGAATGAAAGAATAAATGTATGTGTGGCTTTTCAGAGGCACTTTAACCTAATTGTCTCCTTTGATCATCAACAGCAACCCCAAGATGATACCATTACATCCCTGCCTTATAGAAGTGAGTCCTAGACAAGAGTTAGTAAAAGTCTTTCACATCTTGCTAGAGTCTCCAGAATGGTATTACTTCTTATCCTTGCCCTCTGACATTCTAATTAATCACAGTTTGTAGCTCTTGAAAGAGACTTTAAGTCTTGTGAGGCTCTGCTGCAAATGAAAGGATGCTGCAGCCAGTAAGCTACAGAGTGGGAACAGAGCAGACAAGTACTCCTGACATGCTGTGGCCAGAGGCTCTGCACTCTGCCTTCTAGAAACTTCCTCTATGATTTCCTGTGTATGGGCTCTCTTCTCACACCCAGAACAATATTGGGAAGAATGCATAAGCCAGGCATGGGAAGCCCTAGATCTCAGTTCTGGCTTTGTTTTGTTTTGTGTGGGTTTTTGTTTGTTTGTTTGTTTGTTGTTGTTGTTGCTATTGGATGCAGGGTCTCACTGTGTAGCCCTGGCTGTCCTGGAATTCACTATGTAGACTAGGCTGGCCTCAAACTTGCGCCAATCCTGCCTCAGCCTCCCAAATGTTGGGATTACAGGCATGCACTATCATGCCTTTTTTTTTTTTTTGGCTCTGAATCTAACAAGCTCTGTGATCTCCTTTAGTCTCTGAGTCTCTTTTTCATGTCCTGTAAAAACCTGTGACATTTCACAGGGTTGTTGTCAAGACTTAATTAGATTTGGTTGTAAAAAGAATAGGAAAAATAACCCCAGATAACTGTGCCAATGAGTGATTACAGTTTAAGCCTTCTCTGGAATCATTTGCCTTCTCATCACGACTTGAGTCAGTGATCTCAGAGTTTACTACCTCCCAGATCCATTTAGTTTTTCCTGAAGAAAACCATGAAGCATCTCTTGTTTACCCACAAACAAAAAGTTGTAGTCATATAGCTGGAATACATACACAGAAAGACAGCAGACATTGGCATATTTATAACCAAAATACCACACTTTGGAACATATGCAGTTGGAAAGAGAGAGAGAGAGATCATAATTCATCACACTCAACAACCAGGTTCTATAATTGTACAGTTTTTGAGCTGGAAAGGACCTCAGAGATTTAACTTTAATGCAATGCCTTCATTTCTTAACTGAAGCAAATGCAGCCCAGAGAGAAGGATTGGTCTGCTGAGGGTCACCCAATGAGGTCCAGATTAAGTCTTCTGACTCCAAGTTTAGGGTCTGCACCATGACTCTTCCTTATATACACCAGTTTCCATACCAATTTAAAAATCTACATCTGGAGACAGACCAAAGCTGATGATATTCATATCCTCTTATGAGTGATATCAGGCAGTGTATCTTTTCCCCTTTGCTCACCAGAAGTCATGTGTACTACATGTGACCACCAGCTGAATTTTGTTTGTCCTCCTCAGGCTGGATGGGAGGTGGAGGGCTTCCAGCTAGAGAGGCCACTCCATGCCCCTATCCTTTGTGACCTGATACCCCAGACATAGCACAGCTGAGGCCAGATTAACAGCACACTTTCCTCATCATAAAATGGAAGTAATAGTGTCTACCTCTTCAAGTTGTTAGAAGGATTTAAATTCTTAATTTGAACAGTACCTGGCACTGGTAAGTGTGCTTTATAATAATTATCATTATTATTGTGTGGGCTGGGGTTTAGTTCAGTTGGTAGGGTCGTTGCTTTGTGTGCTCTGAGGCCCTGGGTTCAATCCCCAGTACCGCAAAAATGAGAGATGGACCTGGCAATCCACTCCTGAAACAATTCCAAAACAAGCAGCCATCCAAAACCCTGTGAATGGCAGAGAAGCACTGATAGTGCCAGGTGGCATAGTGTCCGGGAGTGTTTTGTTCTGTTGGTACATAGGGTCCCTATGATTCATACCTGACTTGACAGCACCTAACAACAATAAACAACATTATTATTGTAACAATTCTTTCTATCCTGTCTCCTCCTGATTTTATAAAGAGAGAAATTGCTTTTCATTTTTTCTCTAGGAAAAAAGAAAAAACCAGAGTCCTTCTAAGATTTGCACACTAGCTGGGCGCGGTGGTGGCGCACGCCTGTAATCCCAGAGGCTTGGGAGGCGGAGGCGGGAGGATTGCAAGTTCAAGACCAGAGGCAGTCTGCGTAACTTAGAGAGACCCTGTCTCAAAAAAAGTTAAAAAAAAATGGGCTGAGGGTGCAGCTCAGTGGTCCAGCACTTGCCAAGCATGTAAGTGCAGGGCTCTGGGTTCAACCCCAGTACCACCAAAAAAAAAAAAAAAAAAAAAAGATTTGCACACTGTCATTGGTGTCTTTCCATCCCTTTCTGCATCCTTCTCCCAGGCTCTTAGAACCCTACCCAATGCCCTCATGCTTACCTCTGGCTATCCAGAACATTTCCTTTAGCCCTCATCAAGTAGCCAGAACTCCACTTTCTTTCTTTTCAACACTTATAATTAAAACTATTGCCTCTGTAGATGATCTCATCCTGAACTGGTAAAAAGAAATCTGATTAAAACTCTATAATTCAGATTATAGTAAGAAAAGCAATTAATACCTTACTTTCTTACTTCTTACTAATGAAAGAGGAATAACCAGTAGAATTTCAGACAGTGTGACTAAAGGAAGTAAAAAACATCATGCTATGATTTGGGAAGAGACATTGGGCCTCAGATCCTTTCTCCTTTCTCCTTTCAACCCACCAGTTCACCATCTTCTCATCTGCTGGGCTCTGCCTTCTCTGGCTTTCCTACATGTCCCCTAAGTTTCCTCTGTCCCTTGCTGGCTCCTCTCTCTTCTCTTGCCTGATGATAGTGGGTATTCTGTGTGGCTTGATCTTTTTTGTTTCGTTTTGTTTTGTTTTGAAACAAGGTCTCTATATAGCCCCCGCTGGCCTTGAACTTGCTATGTGGGAGCCCAAGGCTGGCCTTGAACTTGTGATCCTCTTGTCTCTGCCTCATGAGTGCTATATGCAGCTTGGTGTTTCAGATAGTGCTTGTGTTCTTTCTTCTCTTCTTCAGAGGTCCAGCCTATACCCACGGCTTCAGCTGTCATAGCTATGCTTTAGTATCATCCACAGCCAGTCTCCCCTTGCCTTACAACCACATTCTCATATCTGAACTCATTTTGCCACAGACTGGTTGATCCTTTATGTTTCTCTATCTGTTATCTGTTATATTATTACCACTTCTAAGATAATGAATCTTTAAGCCCAAGCATCTGTTGTTTTCCTGAAATTTAGGTTAAAAAAAAAAAAAAGTCTGATTAACATTTTTTCCTTTCAAAATGGCTCTTTCATTTGTCCTTTCTTTTCAGCTCCCATGGCCTCAAAGCACCCCAGTGAAGGGAGATTCATACCACACCAACTGTATCCCTAACCTCCTACTGTGCTCCCTAGTGCCAGGCTCTTCCTGGATACTGCAGCCAGATGAGTGTTCTTAAGCAATCCCTCCATCCTCACGCTCTACTGCTCATAGCCTACAGGATGCAAAGCAGCCTTTTCAGTCTGACAGTGAACTCTACAAGCCGAGCCCAACTCACCCCTCCAAACTCATTGTCTCCCATTGCCCTGAAGTGAACCTGCCACTATAATCTACTTGGTCTCTCCAATATTCCCATTCTACCTCACCTGTGTACCATGACTCTCACACCATTCCCACTCATGAAATGTCCTTTTCCTTAATCAGTTAACTTGCCCAACAGGTACTGTAGCTACTAAGTACTACTATATGCCTTGGATACATTGATAAATCAAAGGTTTTGGGGTTTTTTGCCCTCATAGTTTATAACCTAGTGAGACATTCATTAGAACCTTCAACAAATATTTATTGAGTGCCATTAGGTGCCAGATACTATTGTAGATTCTTGAGATAAAGACAAAACTTTTTGCCAACATGGAGCTTGCATCAGATAGGAGGAAATAGAGATGAAACGAAATAAATAAAAGATATAGGGTGTTGATGATAATAATTGTTATGAAGAAAATTGAAGCAGGAAATGAAGACAGAATGTTTGTGGGGGGGGGTTGCGATTTTTTTTGAGTTACTGGGAGGCTGAACCCAGGAACTTGCATACACTTTTGCAAGTACTCTACCACTGAGCTGCATTCCCAGACCATTTTTTATTTTGAGTCAGGGTCTCACTGAATTGCGAAGCTGCCTCTGGCCTTGAACTCATGATTCTCCTGCCTCCACATCCTGAGTAGACAGTATAGTACAATGGTTCCCCATGCACCCAACATCCAGCCTTAATAACCATTGCTTTCTTCTGTCAATTGCTTATATTTAAAGACTTAAGATTGGATGATAAACCAGGCAAGGTGGTGCACGCCTGTAATCCCAGCGACTCAGAAGGCAGAGGCAGGAGGATCACAAGCTTGAGGCAAGAGGCAGCCTGCGTAACTTAGCAAGACCCTGTCTCAAAATAAAAAATAAAAAATGGACCAGGGGTGCAGCTCCGTGGTAGAGGTGCTTGCAGAACAAGTGTTAGGCCCCAGGATCAATCCCCCAATACCAAGGGGGAAAAAAGACTAGATGATAGCTACATGGGGATGAGTGTGGAAAGATAACAGAAGAGGCCACCCAGTCGTGGACTGATCCAGCATTAAGTGATAGAGGAGATTAGGATGAGGCGTTGAAGGAGACTGAAAATAAGCAGTCAGCAATAGGAAGAAAACCAGATAATGATATCCTGGAAGCCGTGTGAAAAAATAAAATAATTTTCAAAGAACAACTTAAGTATGGGGTAGTGAGTGCCAAGAAAGAAAAAGTAGTGCAAGGAGAGTGTGTAACATAAGGCCCAGCTGGGGGGTCAGGGAAGGCCACCCTGAGGTGGGGCCATTTAGGCTGCAGTCCTCTGTTAGTCTAATTAACATTAAAATCCTGCCTCCTCCATTCTGCTTCCATTCTGACAATCAGCTCCTCCTCTCAGGAATAACTTAATTGAAGATGATGTGCCAGCCACCAGTGGGGTTCTGAGGAACACGGCATGAGGAACACACAGCTCCTGTCCTCCGGGAGCTGGCCCTCCAGCAAGGAGACAGACAAGCAGAAGCTGTGGATAATGTGATGATGGTACAATCAGATAAGCACAGTGGGCCTGGAGAGAACCCAGGACGGGCATGTTCCCCGCCTGGGGGAGTCAGGGAAGGCTTCCTGGAGGTGACATTTGAGCAGAGGTTGGTGTAGAAGTTGGACCTCCAGGTTGTCTCTGCCCATCCCCTTCAGCGTGGCTTGGCCCTCTCAAGTGTTTGCTCTTGCTCACATGCTTAGATTCCAAATTTTGTCTGAGTTCTGTTGTTCTTCTTGTTGTTGTTGCTGTTGTTAGGAGCCATGGAGCCGGTATCCGACTCATACTTCTGTAACCCAGTTTAAATCCTGACCTCAACTCTGGGCTTTGCTGTCTTTCTCTCCTATTATGAACCGGTCCAGCATGGACTTCTAACCTGGGTCACCCTGCAAGCCTCCTCAGGTCTTTTCTGCCAGAAGGCCTCTGGATGTTGGCACTGACCTCCTGGGGACATCCAGAGCTTCCTCCTCCATTGTGCCTTTGGGACTGTTGTTGTTGTTGTTAGGTGCTGTCCAGTCGTGTCCAACTCATAGCGACCCTCATAGGGTTTTCAGTGGTTGATTGGGGATTATTTTCTAGCAGATTGCCACTTCCTTCTCTCATTTTTTTTTTTTTTTTCAGTGCTGGGGATCAAACCTGGGTCCTCAGAAAGTGTAGAGCAGTGCTCTACCAACTAAGCTAAATCCCAGCCTAACACATTTGGGACTAAGAGCAGCCTAATGACTGACCATAGGGAAGATTGATACCTAGGCAAGGCAGGACAGTCGTAAAGGCATGTGTATAAATCAGTAACAAAGGACTGTAGAGGACAAATCTTTTGCAATCCTTACCAGTCAGGAGGCGAGGGACTGTGTCTATTTGGTTCAGCACCAATTCCCAGCTAGGCTAGCAGGAGGCCTGGTGGCAATAAGTGTCAAGTAAATGTTGAATGAATAGTTCTTACAGAGAGACCACAGTTTCATGCAGACGGGCCCCAGGTTGGTCTTCCAAGTCCTTCAGAAAATTCCTAGCTCCTATCCAGGTTGCATGGGAGAAGGACCTGGCAATCCACTCCTGAGGCAATTCCAAAACAATCGGCCACTGAAAATCCTATAAGGGTCGCTATGAGTTGGATATGACTCAATGGCACCTAACAACATCCAGGTTTCAGTATGACTCCTTCAGGCCTGGCCATCGACAGGACCCTTTGTAAAATTTCCATAGGGCCACTTGATGGCTTTCAGAAAAACAAGTGCAAGGATTGTTTTGCTGCCAAGCTTTTCTGACATAGATTCCTAAACGAAGGCAACTGTTGGTATTCCCACCGCCGGCGCCGGAGGCAGCACGTTCAGCAGCCAGACACCCCGTGAGTCTGTCATCCATCCACTCCGACGTGCCTTTCCCTCCTCTCCTGCTGGCTTCCCGCCGGGTGGCGGGTCGGGCACGTGCCAAAGTCTGCGCCCCCTCCCGGGCAATCGGGACTTCTCTCCAAGCGCGCCACGAGCTGCCCGGGAAGGGAAATCCCGGAGGAAGCCATTGTTGTCATGTCCCCTGTTGTCATCAACCTAGGCGTGCCAAGCAGCCGGCCCCGGCGTAGGCTCCGCGGCTTCTCCCCATTCTCGAGCTTGCCCGCCCCAGCCGCTGGGGGCGAGACTGCCACGCCGAGCCCTAGCATGCGTGGTGGCGCCTCGGCATCTCTGCGCCAGGGCTATCGAAATTAGGGAAGCCCCAGGCCGGTGGCAAGTTTACAAAACCGACGGCGCCCCGCAAAGCGAGCCTGGGGCCCTGGCAAAGCAGGGTAGAGACATGGGTTCTTCCCTGGCACTGACGCGGGCCAACAAGGTGACCTTGGCCAGTGGGGCTTTTCCTCTCCTCGGCTCAGTTTTCCCTCGTGTGCCTGGAGCAGAAAGCTGAGGCCCCCTCCATCCCCACACCCCTAAGGAAGGTTGGAGGAGAAATCCTCCCTTCCAAGGCTCCCTTGCCCCGCATGGGCTTTGGCTGAGCCTTGGGCGGGGCGTGGAACACGGGCGCGGAGCGAAGGCAGGCTGCAGCCCCAGCCGCGGCGTGGGCGGACGTGCGGCGCCAAGGGCGCGCAGACCCTTGGTTCTCTTTTCCGGCTCCGCTCCGCCGCGCAGTACGATCCCTTCACACACGCCGCCCGCAAACCTTGGCGCCAGCCGAGCCGCACTCTCCCCCGCTGGAACAGCCAGCTCGCCGCCCAGTTTGCCTAATCCGTTTTAAGCCTCACCTCCTCCGCGAAGCTCTCCCGGGTTAACCCTATCACTTCCAGCCACTCTTGTCTGGCACATGCTCCAGGTTTTGTTGTGGTGGTGTTTGCTGGGTTTTGTTCGTTTTTGTTTTTGGAAGTAGACACACGGTCTTACTGTTTGAAATACCCACACCGAGGGCAGGTGTCTATCCCCAGGACCCTAAGTTCAGAACGCCCAGTGTGTTCTGAAGGACGCGGTTGACGGGTTTCGTGCCTGGACTCACCAGTCCCACCCTCCACGCTTCTCCATCTCTGCTCATTCTCTCCCCTCCTCCTACGGACCCTCCTCTTCACAGACTGTCACAGTTTAGAATGCACAATCCATTTCCCACCCCCTTTTCATTCTGCAGTGGCGGCAGGTGCGAGGGGCAGACAACATTGAGCGTTCGAAGCTTCGGCTCCAGCCTTGGCCACGGACTTTGCCGTAAGTCACTGCTTCCTCTGGGCTTTGGTTTCCCCCAAATGAGATAACGCTCGGGGAGGGGCTGCACCAACGGACTTCAGAAGCCACTTGCTGGGAAGCTCACCAAAGCTCCTCCACAAACAGTGGCTTTTGACCCCAGAGAGGTGGCAACGCTCTCCTGCTGCCCCAGTCTCTCAGAGGGAGGAGGGTGACCCCACAGTCTTCCCTCGCCAGGATGGCGCCCTGACCTGGCCCAGGAGGGAAGGGGGATAGGGTTCCAGTCTTGGCCTTTTATTCACGGGCTGCATGACCTGGACACTTCTTCTGGGACTCAGTTTACTCATGTGGAAAGTAGGGAAAATAATGGGTTGAAGAAGAGCAGGAGGCTTTTTGTCACCCAGGTCCTTGTATAAAAATAAATGATAATCAGCACAGTGCTTGGCAGCGGATGTTGCTTGCGAATTCGTAGCCCAGAGCCTTCACAGCGGGGTTTCTGGCTGGGGTCCTTGGAGTTCTCCGGGATGTGTCACTGTTCACCCTACGTTCTTTCTGGTTTTCGGAGATACACTCGACACCTGTTTCTGCATCCTGGTGTGGACCAGGGCCACAAGGTGATTCAGTGGCGGGGCGACTCCCCCACGCAGGCACGCAAAGGGCCGAGTTCCTTGCGCGAAAAGTTGGTTGGTCCTAGGAAGGTCCATAGGTCCATGAGGAGCTTGGCTTGGAGCCGGAGGGCGGGGCTAGGGGAGCGGGCAGGGCTGGCTCCCCGAAGTAGGGTGGGCTGCGGAGATGGCCCATCCTCTAGACCCAGGGTGCCAGGGTGCTGTCGCTGTCCCCACCTGGCTCTGGGTGGGAGAAATGGGGCTTTGGCTCCGGGGGCGGGGCCCTGGGGGCGGGTCTTAGGCGTGGGCGAGAGGCCCGGGCGCCTGGAGGCGGGGCTTGGGGCGCTCGCCCCACGAGGGGCGGGGCTCCGGCGGCAGCGGGTTCTGCAGTTCGGACTCCGCGCGCTACTGTCGCCGCAGTTCCCTCCACTCTAGTGGCCCCGCGTCCCTGAGGGGATTCCGGGGGTCCGCGGGCCACTCGGACTTGGCGCGGGGCAGGCCCCGCCTCTCCCTTCCCTCGGTGGGGCCTAGACGGCCGGGCAGCGGGGACATGGAGGCTGCTCCCGCCGCCGGGGGCTCGGAGACCACGCGCCTGGTGAGCCCCCGAGACCGCGGTGGCGCCGGCGGCGGCCTGCGCTTGAAGAGGTAGGACAGACCTGACCAGCCCTCGGCCTGGGGGCGCCGCCTCCCCTGCCATCGGTCCATTTCGTTGTCTCCCTCGGCGCGGTGGCTCCAGCGCCGCGCGGCCCCCCGGCTTCGTTGCGCGCGGCTTCTTCCCCGCAGCCGCGCAGAGCCCCCAGCCCAGCCGCGATCCCCGCCGCCCCGAGCCCGCTCAGCCTGCCCCCGGCCATCCCGTTTTCTCTCGGGCCTGCGAAGCAGGTCTCCCCGCGTCCCCAGCCGCCGGACCCCTCCACCGCCCCCGCCGTGTCTGACTACCTTCGGAACTGCTGTCGCTCCGTCGGGCCAGAGCCCACGTCAGGTGCCGCGATGTCCGCATTGCCCCGGGCCCTGGCGGCTGGATCCCTCGCCGCCCAGGTTTCCGGGCCCCGTTCGTAGGCCCCAGACCCTTCCCACTGCATGCCCGGGCTCGGGCAGGGGTGCCCGGGCCTCTGGCAGGGGTCAGTTTTGGGCACCAGGGTCTGAGGATGGGGCCCGCGCTGGGTGGCGGGCATTCGGGCTCCCGTGGGGCGGGCGGCCGCGGGGAAGCAAGGGGGAGGCAGGGAAGGAGCAGGTGCGGTCTGGGCGGCGGGGGTATTCCCGGCTCCGCACAGACGGGGCCGGGGGCGGCGAGGTGTGAAATGAGGCGCGCCGAGCGGCCGGGACAGCGGGCCGGGGGCGGCCAGAGAACCGCCTACGCGCCTTGCCTGCCTCCCGCGCCCAGCCCGGGCCGGCTCCCTTCATGGCCACCTCCGCTGGCCATTTTGTCTGCTGACCGTCCGTTTGTCTCGGGAATTTGACAGGGTCTCCAGCCTTTTCTCTTCCCCTGTCTCTCCCAATCTTTCTATTTCTCTCCCAGGTCCTCTCCTTTTGTCTCTGTTGTGGTCTTGTGTGGTTCCAGCTCATTCCTTGGGAGGGGACCTTAAACCTGAGTGGGTGGGGAGCGGGTGAGCAGAGGGAAGGGAAGACTCCTGCTTGCAGGGGACTGCAGAGGTGGGCAGCTCTGGGGGCACCAGATAGCCTGGATCTCTTCACATATCCTTTGTGCATCAGCCTCTTCTCCTTTGACCGGTCACCCCTCTCGCCCATGCTATGTCATTTGCTACGTGTTGGGGGTTTCAGAGGGCCAGGGAGCGGAAACTGCCCCCAACAACAGACTGTAGCCACACCCCCACACCCCAACAATGAGGCCTCTTTAGTGCTCTATTCATGCAGAACAAAAGGGAGCAAGCAGCCTGTTGATGGGTAGCTACCTTGCTGACTGGTCATGTCATACCTTACAAGGCCAGGGAAGGCGCCTTATGCACTGCCCAAAGCCACCCAAGCTCCGTTTGGTCTTCTGACCGCATCTCCATCTCCCAGCCTGTTTTCATTCTCATATGACCATTAGTCACCAAATCCTGCAGGATGTTCCAGTAGGCTCTCCCTACTCACCTGCCTCTCCTCTTGACACAGTGCCTGGCAGGGCCTCTGGCGAGGTCTGTTCTAGACCCCTCCATTGCCTCTCCTCTCCTCATTGGGCAGCAAGGTCATCTCAGCATGAAGATACTTGCTCTATCAATCAGTGCATCTCCCTTTATGCTCCTTTGAGCCCATCACTTTCCTCCTCAGCCCTTACCCTGGTGCCTCACACTTAAACTCCAAGCCAAAGACCTTGGCATTGGCATTGCACACGTCTGGAGCGCCCCCCTCCACCTAGGGCTCGTGTCTTCTCTGTGAAGGCCTCCTCACCCTATTAGAGTTGGTCTCTCTTTCCCTTGAGCCCCAAAGCCATTTGTTCACAAGCATCCCAGCACAGCTTCTTCTTGGTTGAAGTCATTTATGACACATTTGTTTCTCCCAGGAATCTGGAGTCCCTTGTGTGTACACTGCCTGGCATACCTCATGGAATGAATGAAGATGAGCTTCAAAGTCACCCTTGTCTCCCCATCTCCTCTGGCAACACCCAGAACCATGCACACCCAGATTCTCAGTCTTGGAAGGGGCTTTTGAGTCTTCCCTACACATGCCAAATATACCCCACCACCTCAAACCTCAATACACCCACCTGGCAGAGCTTTTTTCAGCCAGAAGGCCCAAGGCACCCTTCCCCACTTCACTGCTGTGATCACGTTTCTGTCTGAAGCCATCATTTCCCTTCGTGGGTATTCTTGTCATGTTTCCATGACTATTTCAGGACTGTATTTTCTGTTTAGGTCCTTTATTCTGTGGAAGGTTCTGTCCTTGCTGGGGTTCAGGATGGGCAGTGGTGGTGATGAGAACTGAACCAGAAGGGACTTAAAATCAGCCTGAGCCTAGCTTCTGGCATCCCTAGGCCATCCCTAGGCCCCCAGCCCCATGTGTTTGTCAAGGAAGGCTTACAGTACCATGCAGTGAAGGTGCTTGTGGTCAGCTGAGGTCTAGTGGACTCCAAATCCCTAATTGGGGCAGATTGTACCACTTCCTCTCTGAGACAGGAATGTCAGACTTTTTGGGTCCTAATATCCCATTTGGCCACAAAGGCCACACATCCTTTTTTTTTTTTTCTTTTTTCTTTTTTTGAGAAAGGGTCCTGCCATGTAGTTCAAGTTAGCCTCAACTCAATCTTCCTGCCTCAGCCACAGAACCCATCTCCACTCCCAGTACTTTGGCTGTGTGTTTACAGAGGGAGGGGCCAGGGCAAGGGAGCTGATGCGCTGGGAGGAAGACCAGGAAGGAGGCTCCCGAAGTCCAGGTTGACGGGCTGAGTTCTGCTCCACACTTTCACACCATTTTCCTTCATGTTCCTTTGCCTGGCACGTTTACCTGTCTCTGTCAAATTTCTTTCCGTGCTTCAAGGTCCTTCTCATGTTACCTCCTCCAGTTATTTCCCTTATTTCCTCATCGGAACTCATCTGAAAGGCTGGGGAAGTGGCTCAGTGGGAGAGCGCTTGCCTAGCATACTCAAGGCTTGGGTTCAATCCCTGGCACTGCCAAAACAAGCAAACTGCAACGAAAACCCCATGGCATTATCTGCCTTCTCTTGTGTGTTACATGTTCAGGTCCACTGTGTCTTGTTCACCAAGAGCTCACAGAGATCAGGAAGGCTGCCCCACTCATTCTGTGTTCCTATGGTGTCTATCATAGCACACTGATTTGTCTGAGGTCTCCTCTCAGTTCCATCACCAGACAGCTGTGTGGCCCCCATTGGTGTTGTCCCTCTCAGAGCATCACACTTCTTGTTCATTTATGAAAATGTTCGACCAGACTGCTGTAAGGTGCCTTATGCTGTTGTTGTTGTTGTTGTTAGGTGTCAGTGAGTCAGGTCTGACTCATAGAGATCCTCAGAGGGTTTTCAATGGCTGATTGTTTTTGGATTGTTTTGGGGAGTGAATGGCCACATCCTTCTCCTGTTTTTGCGGTGCTGGGGATCAATCCCAGGTCATCAGAAATTGTGGAGCAGCACTCTGCCAACTGAGCTAAACCCTGGCCCCCAAAGGTGCCTTGTGTTGCTATTGTTAGGTGCGGTCGAGTCATGTCCGACTCATAGCGACCCTCATAGGGTTTTCAATGGCAGATTGTTTCGGGATTGCCTTGGGAGTGGGTTGTCACGTTGTTTCCCCATTTTTGCGGTGCTGGGAATCGAACTCGGGACCTCAGAGACTGCAGAGCGGTGCTCTACCAACTGAGCTAAATCCCAGCCCCATCCCTCAAAGGTGCCTTATAGGTGGGAAATTCTATGGCTCTGTGGAAGGAGAAGGAGGTGGGGGTCTGAACTGCACATCTGGCCTCCATTTGCCCACAAGACTCTGGACATGACTGGGTCTAGGGAAGAAGTGAGAGATGGGCACATCTGCTGGGGCCAGCATGGGGGACTGAGTATGTAGGAACAGACAGGTCTGGCTGTGGGCCAGACCCCAGGTTGAATGCATTGCCTGCCTCAGTCTCTTCACAGAGCCCCCAGAGCCCCTCCCTGAGGATCCCAAGCCTGTGGGCATGGCCTTCCACCACTGCCACAAGGACCCCCTGCCGCAGCCAGGCCTCACCCCCGAGAGGCTGCAGGCGCGGAGGCAGCTGTACGCCGCCTGTGCCGTGTGCTTTGTCTTCATGGCCGGGGAGGTGGTTGGTAAGTTGGGGAGCAGCCCTCCAACCCTGACACCTGCCTAGGCCACTCTCCAGTCAGAATCCTGTAGTTCCTGGATGGAGAGGCAGAGAAGGTGGATGGCTGGGATGGGTGGTGGGTGCCCAGGACTCTGGAAGTAGGGGACAGTGAGGACAGAATACCAAGGGAGATTAGATTAAGGGCAACCCAACTCAGGGCTGGCGGGCCAGGGCTGACCTTCCATGTTAACTGGTCTTTTAAGAACCTTGTTTTCTTGTTATTAAAATAAAATGTGTCAGGCCAGGAGTGGTAACACACGCTTATAACCCTAGCTACTGGGAAGCAGAGGCAGGAGGATCGCAAGTTCGAGACCAGAGACAGCCTGCGTAACTTAGTGAGACCCTGTCTCAAGGTAAAAAATAAAATAGGGGCTGGGAGTGCAGCCCAGTGTTAGCTTGCAAAATATGTGTGAGGCCCTGGGGGTCAGCCTCAGGAGTATTGCAAAAAAAAAAAAAAAAAAAAAAGTAAAATAAAATGTGTTGTCATAGAAAAAAAATATGGGTGAATGAAGAGAAGAAAATAAAATCTATAATCCCATCACCCAAGAAAAACCATGGGTTTCATTTTGGTGTGTTTCCCCCAGTGTGTTTTCCATGCCTATTCACACACAGTACGTGGTATTTCCTACAGAGAACCAGACCATCCCTCACTTTGCCCTTGCAGGTGGGTACCTGGCACACAGCCTGGCCATCATGACTGACGCAGCCCACTTACTGGCAGACGTGGGCAGCATGCTGGGAAGCCTCTTCTCCCTCTGGCTGTCCACCCGGCCAGCTACACGCACCATGACCTTCGGCTGGCACCGCTCAGGTAAGGCCCCGCCATGACCCAGCACCCCTCCGGTCCTGCCAGAGGGTGCCAGCAGGGCTCCCAAACTGGGCTCTGACAGGTTGTCTCCCTCTGCAGAGACTCTGGGGGCTTTGGCCTCCGTGGTCTCCCTCTGGATGGTCACTGGCATCCTCCTGTACCTGGCCTTCATCCGCCTGCTGCACAGCGACTATCACATCGAGGGGGGTGCCATGCTGCTGACCGCCAGCATCGCAGTCTGTGCCAATCTCTTGTACGTCCCAGGGCCGAGTGGGCACTACGTGGGGCTCAGGGGGCGGGGCTTCCGCCGGGATGCAGACTCACCTGCACAGTGCTCCACTGTCTGCCCTGGCTGTGCCTGAGAAGAGAGAGACCTACGCTTCAGTTAACAGACATGTGTTAGGGGCTTACTGTGTACCGGCCCCTCCTGGGCTTTCCTCAGTTAGGTCTCAGTTAAGCCTCACCACCGCCCCCTAGGTAGATAGTGTGACCCCTCGTTCAGCCTGAATGTAAAAGATCCTGGCAGAGGAGTCACATAGCTATTTAAGAAGCAGGGCCAGGATCTGAATGCACATCTCTGGCACCGAGGCCAGTGTTCTTTGCCCCGGGCTGTATCCGATGTCTCTCTTGGACAATGCTGTCTTCTTCCTGGGGCTGGGTAGTAGGTGGAGAAGGGTACTGGGGAGAGGAGAAGAGGCCAGGAGCAGGCCTGGCTAAGCTGCTCTGCTTTCCCCTCAGAATGGCCTTTGTGCTGCATCAGGCCGGGCCCCCGCACAGCCACGGGTCTAGGGGGGCAGAGTATGCACAGTTGGAGGAGAGTCCTGGGGAGCCCCTGCCCCTGGGGAACACGAGCGTCCGGGCTGCCTTTGTGCACGTGCTGGGGGACCTGCTGCAGAGCCTTGGGGTCCTGGCTGCCTCCATCCTCATCTACTTCAAGGTACCTTCATGGAGGCCGGCCCCAGCCTTCCTCCCCGACTCCATGTCCCAGTCGCCTCCTGCTGGGACCCTCAGCCTCCCTCCCCTACACTCCAGCTCCCAGCTCCCCAGGCCTCTCCCAGCTCTGGGTTGCCATCTCTTTCCTCTCGGCGGGGTTCTCAGAGCCCTCTCTGGTCCCATTTGTCAGGACACCCTTAGATTTTCCTCTGAGAGCTCCCTGGTCCCTGGGCTGAGGGTTCTCTTTCTCTGCAGCCTCAGTACAAGGCGGCTGACCCCATCAGCACCTTCCTCTTCTCCATCTGTGCACTTGGATCCACGGCCCCCACCCTCCGCGATGTTCTTCGCATCCTCATGGAAGGTGAATCTGACAGCACTGCTCCCCACCCCTGGGGCCCTGTCAGGCCTCACCCCAGCTCAGGGCCACCCCTCTTCTCTGAAGAGAGTGTGGGAAGGCTGGGTCATGGGGCGTTTTGACAGAGGATTAGGGCATAGGGTGGATCATAACAGGTAATAGGATGGTGGGTCCAGGATGGGGCGGGTGGAGTTGGGCAGGGCTGTCCTTAGGCAGGAGTCGCCCTGGCAGTAAGACATGGTGGATGCTGGTTGCAGGTACCCCCCGGAGTGTGGGGTTTGAACCTGTAAGGGACACACTGCTGTCAGTGCCAGGAGTCCGGGCAACCCATGAGCTGCACCTGTGGGCTCTGACACTCACTTACCATGTTGCCTCTGCACACCTGGCCATCGGTGAGTCCACACTGGCCTCAGCCAGCAACTTCCTAGAACCCTCCCCTCACCCCACCATGAGGCAATAGCCTGAATTACTGGGATTGATTTTAAGTTTTTCCCTTTCTTCCTTCCTTCCCTCCCTCCCTCTCTTCTTTTCTCTTCTTTCCTTCCCTCCTCCCTTCCTTCTCTTTCTTTCTTTCTTTCTTTCTTTTTTTTTTTTTTTGAAGCAGGCTCTCACTGTATAGCCCAGGCTAGCCTGGAACTTACTAGGTAGACCTTGCATTGATCCTCTTGCCTTAGCCTCCAAAAGTGCTGGGATTGCAGGTGCGAACCACCACATCTGGCTTCTTTCTTTCTTTCTTTCTTTCTTTCTTTCTTTCTTTTTGACAGGTTCTTGCTGTGTAGCCCAGGCTGGCCTCAAACTCAAGATCCTCCTGCCTCAGACTCCTGGGTGCTGGGATTACAGGCATGTGCCACCACACCCAGCTGTTTTGGTCTTTCTTGATCTTTCTGTTCCTCTGCCTTTGTCTCTCTCTGTCTATCTCTGAATCTCTCTCTCACACACTTGCAATAAGAAGGTCTGGACACTGTGTTCTAGAGGAGGTTTCACCCTCCCTGAAGTCGCACAGGGACTTTAAAAGATCACTAGTACATAGAGGTCTAGGAATAGGACACAGTTAGGTAACCTGTAGCACCTGCACTCAGTAGGGTATTACATAGCTATTAAAAATGATGATTATGAAGTCTGTATGGCAACTAAGGAAAATGTTTATGGTGTAATGCCGAGGAAAAAAGCTGAATATAAAATTATATTTATATTATGATTCAACTATTAAAAATATATACGGTGACTCATGAGCTGACAAAGGATTTTTGAGTTTCTTCCAGATGCAAGAAGCAATCAGAGGCATACAATTCGAATGCCTAAAATACCATAACTCATGGGATATTTGATGGTAACTCTAGAGGGACAGTGAGGTAGAATATTTAACATCTGGATTGTCCTGGAAAGCCGGGTGGTGTGGCTGCTGAAACATCAGCTGTATACTGATGCTCAGAAGCAGACGACAATAGGAGGCTGAGAAAGGGTTCGTGTGTTAGCATGGCCCATTAGGGCTGAGTCTCTCTGACACTTTCTTTGACAATTTTATGATGTTCATACAATACAGAAATAAAGGCAAGAGCCCTTATTCATGCCTGGCTTTGAGGCTGTGCAGCCCCGGGCCCTGTCACTCTGTCCTTATCGCAGGCCCTGCCTGTGCCTGACTCCCCAGGGACTCGGCTGCCTCTTATCGCTCTCCCACAGACACCACGGCTGACCCTGAAGCTGTCCTGGCTGAAGCCTCATCCCGGCTCTACTCCCGGTTTGGATTCTCCAGCTGTACGCTGCAGGTCGAGCAGTACCAACCCGAGATGGCCCAGTGCCTGCGCTGCCGGGAGCCCCCGCAAGCCTGAGCTGCGGCCCCGCCTCGCCCCATTGCCAGGCCCAGGCTCAGCCCTGGACTCTGAGCACCTGCCTCCCCAGCCACAGAGAAGGGACCGAGCTGGGCCCATAACCCTTCCTCTCTCCCTCTTCCACCTGCCAAATGCCCCAGCCCCAGTGGACAAGACCAAAGTGTGGGGGGGAGTGGGGGGTCAAGGTAAACAGCCATGAGCAGTTCTGGGGCGTGGGGGTATGGAAGCCCGTGGTCCTCGCTCCCCTCAGCCTGGAGAGCCTCACACGTCCTCTCTGTGCAATCCGTGTGTCCGTGTGGCAGCCTGGCTGGCTGGCTGGGGGCGTCTGCCTGTCTGTGCGCTGTCATTGTGCCTACGCCCGGGGAGGTCAGCAGGGGCCCCCTCCCCACGTGGCCCTCGCTCTGTCTATGCAGGGGCCCCAAAGCCTGCACTTTGTCTGTGTGTTCTAGCCGTGTGGTTTTGTCTGTGTGTGTGTTCCTTGGTGCTGTGGCCTGTGTGTCTCTGTGCCTGTGTGGCTGTGCTATCGTGTCTGAGTCTGCTGCATCCACATGTCCGTTTGGGGGTCTGTCTGTCCATCCCTCTGTCGGTGCTGTGCCCTCGGCTATCCCAGGGAGAGGGAGGACTCTGCCGCAGCTCCACCAATAAACTTGTGTCTAACCGCATCTCTCAGCCCTGAGTGGCTCCTCGGGAGGGGGAACCGATAGCCTCGCTCAGCCACAGTGATCTCCCACAGCCCTCCTGTCCCTTCCCAGCCCTCCACCCTTCCTACCCACAGATACCTATTCAGATGGAGGCTGAAACCCACCAACCTCTTCCCTGCCCTTCCCCTACTTCCCAGCATGCACCTGCCCCGGCCCTTGGCTCCGGAGAGTCCCTGTGTGCCTTGGGCTTGCTTGCAGGAGAAAGTCAAAAGGCAAGCAGCCAAGGGACCCTGGAGAATTGTTCATACCTAAAGGCTCCAGCAGGCCAGGACACCGTCCTGCTGGTTGGAAGGAAGCTGGGTCCTTTGAGAGGAGAGGGGTTGGACCTCAGAGCTGCTGTGGGTTTGGTCCTCATGCTGTGCAAGGTGCGGGGTGTGTGTGTGAGGCGGGCAGCAGCCCTAAGTCCAGGTGTGGGCTGTGTGTGGACACAAAGGTTTCCTTTGCACTTAGTCACTTTTGTCTTAAAAATCATACATTTCAACATATTTTGTCTTAACAAGTCTCATTAAGGGATTGTTGATTGTCTTATCTACTTATTTTGTTTATTTATTTAGAATAGAGTCTCACTATTTAGCCCAGGCTGGCCTTAAACTTACGACCCTCCTGCCTCTGCCTCCTGAGTGCTGGGATTGCAAGAGTGTGCCGCATCACCTGGTTTGTCTCTTTTATTTATTTTAAATGTTTTCTTTTTCCCTTGGAGAGGAAGTCTCAAAATATAGCCCGGCTGGCCTCAAACTCCCCTCCTGAGTGCTGGAATTACAGGCATTGCACACCATGCTCTGCTGGCTCTGTTAAAAAAGCAAGAAGTCTGTGTTTTGATTTTAGACCCAGTGCTTTGGATCAGCAGGCATTACCTGGGCCTCCCTGCCTGGATTGATTAATTCCAGCCAAAGCAAAGACAGTAGGCATTTTCATTAGCCCATGCATGTTTCTGTGAAGATTTCTCCTCATAATCGGAATATCTTTATTATAACTTTTTAAATATAAAAGCTATACAAGCTTGTTTCAGGGGTCCAACAAAGGAGATGTATGTTTTCTGCACTTACTCCCAGAGGTAACTGATAATTACATCGTGGGGTCTGTCAGACCACATTTTTGTGTGTACACCAACTCATCTATGTAACCTAAGTGGGATCATTTTATAGGAGAGATGGTACAGCCTTCTTTTATGACCACCATGCATCCTGGACACCGCTTTCTATAGCAATGCACGTGGATTTCATGACTTTTTAAAGATAAGACTTTTGGACTTATTGACAATAGGTCCCCTCCCTGACATGCAGCTGGGAGGCTGGCAGACTGGGTACTTGGCGGATGGGGCTGTGCAGGAGTGGAGGCCAGGCTAGGGTGAAGGGCTGGGGTCCCCCCACTCAGGAAGACAGCGGGAGGCTGCCCCAGCTGCTTGCCATGCTTTGCTAGTTCCTGACACTTTCTCATTTTACGTCTCATTGATTGCAAGCCCCAAGCGACAGGATGGGGGTGGGGAAGAGTGGCAAAATGGAGGAGAGGCAAGGAGTGTGGGGAAGAGGACAGATGATCCCCCTGTGATCAGCTTTCAGCTGCTGCCATCGTAGATGCCCAGTGCAGGAGAGGGAACCCAATGCTCAGAGCAGAAAGAGACCCAAGAGTCCACTGCCCCACACCCTCCATGATGAGGGACAGAAAGCTGAGGCTCAGGGAGGAAGAAGACCAAGGTCACAAGGCCAGTAATGGGGCAGAAGCACAACCCAGGCTCCCAGCCCACCCTGGGCCCCCTGAAGCACTTGCCTGGGTGAGTTCTGGAGCCTTCGTCAGCCCCCCAGATATGTGCTGCCCCAGTCCTCCCAGTCCTGGGGCTCTGGGGCCAGGTGCCTCTGTTCTGAAGTTGCCCACTGCTAATTCTGGTCAGCATTAGCCTCCCTGGATTTCAGCTTTCCTCATGGTGAAACGGGAGGTGCCTGGTACATAGAAGGCATGTACAAAAGGTTAGCTTTGTGCGGGGCGTGTATAATCCCAGCAGTCGAGAGGCTAAGGCAGGCAGACTGGCATGAGTTCAAGGCCAGCCTGGTCTACATAGCGAGTTCCAGATCAGCCTGGGCTACACAGTGAGACCCTGTCTCATTTAAAAAATAAGTAAATAAGCTGGGCGCAGTGGCACACACCTGTAATCCCAGTGGCTCAGGAGGCGGAGGCAGGAGGATCGCAAGTTTGAGACCAGAGGCAGTCTGTGTAATTTAGCGAGATCCTGTTTCAAAAAGTAAAAAAATGGGCTGGGGATGCAGCTCAGTGGTCCAGCACTTGCAGAGCATGCAAGCGCAAGGCCCTGGGTTCAATCCCCAGTACCGCAAACAAATAAATAAATAAGCTAGCTATGGGGTCAAATTAAGAATGCAAGAAGAGATTTTGGGGGAACAGGGTGGCCTAGCACCCTGGTAGCAGGGACAGGAACTAACATTTATTGAACTTACATTTTGTGCAAGATGCTGTGAGGTAGGTAGGCATATTGGCACCTTACAGATGGAGAAACTAAGGCTTACTGCCCATGGCCAGGCTGCCAAGTGCTGTCAGAGTTGAGACTCAAACTCTGTTCTGGCTGCCAGAGTCCCCAGCCCTTTTCCTCACTACTTGGCCTTTTTCCTCACCAAGTTGCCTCCCTGCCCTCCTTCAGGCCCCACTCTGTCAGGGACAGGGAAGCGGGGGAGGACCTGGTGATGGGTCTCAGGGGCATTCTCTTTCATTTTTTCACTCCCTCCTTTCCACTCCCTCCCTGGGGAGTCCAGGCAGCCCTTATCTGCAGAGAGGCCTGTGCTGTGCCCATTGTCCCCAGCCCTTGCTTATCTAGAAGATCTTTTCTCTGGGTGCCCTTCTCTGGTGATAAAATCCGTGATTGGAGGAAAGGCAAGGGGAAGGGGCTGGGTGAGGCGGTGTGGGGGGAGAGGGGGGCAGGGAGAGAGCAAGGCAGGGGGAGGCCCCATCCCTCAGAGCCCCCAGGCTCCTGACACAGCTGAGTGACTGGAGGAAGGACAGCTTTTGAGTCAGAGGGGGGCCAGTGGGAAGGGAGGGGGCAAGGAAGTGGTGGAGAGGCAGGGTTGTCTTGCTGAGAGCACAGTTGTGGTTGCAAGAACTTCAAAAGAGAGATCGGAAACTGGGCCCACGCCTGTAATCTGAGAGCTAGTGAGGCTGAGGCAGGAGGATGGCAAGTTCAAGGCCAGCTTGAGCTATATAGTGAGTTCTAGGCTAGGCTGGACTACAGGGAAAGACCCTATCTCAAACAAACAAACAAACAAACAAGAAGAGAGGGGAGAGGGAGACAGAGACAGAGAATAAAGGGACAGATGGAGCAGCCTGACCAGGAGATGTGGTGCGCAAGGGCCTATGCTGCAGACTGGATGGGGGAGGAGCAGGGATGGGGACATTTGGTAGGTGGAGGGCCAGGCCCTGCCCTCCTCAGTAGGCTGTTCACCTGGGAAAAGGCCAGGGCACAGCTCAGGAGGAAGCACTGAGTGGTTGATAAGGTGGTCAGTGTCCACCTCCTGCCCCTTCAGGGACTTCAGTGCAGACTAGTGAAAAGGGGCAGCTGTGGCCATCCTGGCGACTCTGAGGCAGACTGTGGTGGGAGCAGCGCCCCCGAGGCCTGCAGCAGCAGCACAGGCAGCCAGAGGCTGGAGGGAACCTCAAGAATGGGCAGGATGAGCCGGGCACGTCGGCACACGCCTGTGATCCCAGCAACTCAGGAGGCAGAGGAAGGAGGATCGCAAGTTCGAGACCAGAGGCAGTCTTCGTAATTTAGCCAGACCTTGTCTCAAAAAGTAAAAAAAAAAAAGGGCTGGGTTTGCAGCTCAGTGGCACAGCACTTGCAAAGCAAGCAAGCACAAGGCCCTGTGTTCAACCCCTAGTACTGCAGGGCGGGGGGGGGGCGGAGGCGGGATAAAAGTACCCCCCCTCCCACCCACCACTCTTCCTGGCAGATTCTCCCACTTCTGTAGAACGGTTCTGTTACAGTTGAAGGACGCCTCACTCCCCCAACTCTCCAGCCTCCCTTTCCCCTACTCGGGGAGTTCACTGAGCCCTACTGTCCTCCTGGGCAGAGCCCTGGGCTCATCCCACCAGGCCTGGTCAATAAGTACCAAGAGTGCCGGGAAGTTCCCGGTTCCTTCAGGGCAAAGCCTGGGGTCTGAGATGCTGTTGTGATCTCCCATGAACTCACAGACAAAGTGGGCTGTTGTCAGGACTGGTGGGGCGAGAGGAAGTATATGGGGAGAGTGGTAGGAGGGAGGAGCCCCGGCCTGCCAGAGCCTGGGCCTCTGTCCTTCACGCCATCCGTGGCCTCTTTCTGAGGACAGGGACTAGCCCAGGGCTGGGGAAGCACACTCAGAACACCTGACCCATATAGCCCTAACGTCCATTTTCTGTTCCCTTTGGCCCAACAAGGGGCCATAAATTTTAAAAGGACTATAGCCCCACATTGCCTGTAGCCATACTACAGTGGCATCCGATCCCGTCAGATCTTGGAAGCTAAGCAGAGTTGGTCCTGGTTAGTACTTGGATGGGACACCACCTGGGAACACCAGGTACTGTAGACTTGGGAGAAGGACCTGGCAACCCCCTCCCAAAAAACAATCAGCCATTGAAAACCCTATGAATAGCAGAGAAGCACCAACAATACTATTTTGCCTGTTGTATGTAGGCTTGCTATGAGTCAGACACTGACTCGATGGCACCTAACAACAACAGCAATAGCCCCACATGTCTATCAGTTTGCTGTACTGTGGGGGAATGAGTGTTGCTGTGATGCTGAAAGCTATGCCACTCGTATTACAAACAGCAGCAGGGTCGTCCATGGTGGACAGCTTTCATCTGAGCTTCCAGACTAAGACAGACTAGGAAAAGGACATGGCTAACTCACTCCTGAAACAGCCGTTGAAAACCCTATGAACAGCAGAGAACCACTGTCAGATATAGTACTGAAAATGAGCCCCCCCAGGTTGGAAGGCACTTAAAAAACAACCAGGGAAGAGTTACATCCTCAAAATAGTTGTTGTTAGGTGCCATCAAGTCAGGTCTGACTCATAGTGACTGTCATAGGGTTTTCAGTGTCTGATCATTTTGGGATTGCCTTGAGAGTGGATTGCCACATCCTTCTCCCGCTTTTGTGATGCTGGGGATCAAATCTGGATCCTTAGTGCAGAGCAGCACTCTACCAACTGAGCTAAACCCCAGCCCCCTCAAATTAGAGTCTACCTTAATGATGGGAATGGAGTAAAGCTCCAGGGACCTCCATTTGCTGATGTGGCATGACTCAAAATGGGAAGGAACAACTTTAAACATCCATTAATAATTGGAACCTGGAATGTACATAGTATGACTCTAGGAGAATTAGAAATCAGCAAAAGGAAAATGGAGGGCATAAACAGCGACATTCTAGGCCTCAATGAACTAAAATGGACTGGCATGGGCCATTTTGAATCGGATAATCATATGGTCTACTATGCCAGGAATGACAGATGAAAGAAAAATGGGGTTGCATTCATCATCAAAAAGGACACCTCAACATCTGTCCTAAAGTATAATGCTGTGAGTGATAGAATAATATCTATAAGCCTAAAAGGAAGGCCAGATAAGATGACTGTTATTCAAATTTATGCTCCCACCACTAAGGCCCAAAATGAAGATTGGGAAGATTTTTGTCTGCTTCTGCAATCTGAAATAGATGGAACATGCAATCAGGATGTTCTGATAATTACTGGTGACTGGAATGCAAAAGTTGGAAACCAAGAAGAAGGCTCAGTAGTTGGAAAATATGGCCTTGATGGGAGAAATGATGCTGGAGATCACATGATAGAATTTTGTCAGACTGATGACCTTTTCATTGCAAATACATATTTTCACCAACATAAACAGTGACTATACATATGGAATTCATCAGATGGAACATACAGAAACCAAATTGACTACATATGTGGAAAGAGACAATGGAAAAGCTCAATATCAAAAGTCAGAACAAGACCAGGTGCTGACTGTGGATCAGACCATCAATTGCTCCTATGCAGGTTCAAACTGAAACTAAAGAAAACTAGGACAAGTATATGAGAGCCAAGGTATGACCTTGAGTGACCACCTCAAGAACAGGTTTAATGCATTAGACACTAATGATTGAAGACCAGATGAGTTGTGACATGATATCAATGACATCATTCATGAGGAAAGCAAAGAAGTTGGAATTTATGAAGAAGAACATGGCATCAGGATTGGGGGAAGACTCATTAACAACCAGCATTATGCAGATGACACAACTCTGCTTGCTGAAAGTGAAGAAGATTTGAAACATTTCCTGATGAAGATCTAAGAACACAGTCTTCAGTATGGATTGCACCTCAATATCAACAAAACAAAAATTCTTACGACTGGGTCAGTATGCAACTTCATGATAAATGAAGAAAAGATTTGAGGTTGTCCAAGATCTGGCTTTACTTCATTCTAGAATTAACACTCACCAAAGCAACAATCAAGAAATCAAAAGACTGCATTGCATTGGGGAAAAACTGTTGCAAAGACCTCTTTAAAATGTTGAAAAGTAAAGATGTCACATTGAAGACAAAGGGGTGCCTGACACATGCCATGGTATTTTCAGTCACATCATATGGTTATGAAAGCTGTACATTGAATAAGGGAGACAGGAGAAGCATGGATGCTTTTGAATTATGGTGCTGGAGACAAATATTGAATATATCATGGACTGCTGAAAGAACCAACAGATCTGTCCTAGAAGTGCAACCAGAGTGCTGCTTGGAAGCAAAGATGGCTAGACCACGCCATATGTATTTTGGACATGTAGTCAGGAGGGACAAATCCCTGGAGAAGGACATCATGTTTGGGAGAGTGGTAGGTCCACAAAAAAGAGGAAAACCCGCAACTACGTGGATTGATACAGTGGCTGCCACAGTGGGCTTAAACAGAAAAAAGATCATGTGCCTGGCACAGAATTGGGGAATGTTTCATTTTGTTATACACAGGGTTGCTATGAGTCAGATCTGACTCCATCACACCTAATAACAACATAGCCAAAAGCTGGGGAGAAACAAAAAGAAACCATACCCAGGAAATAAGGTCTGTAAAGCTTCCCCAAATAAGCAGGTTTCAGATCCCACAGCAGTGAACTTGTTTTGTCCTGGTCATAAAGTGCCTGGAGATCACCTCTGCTTCCTTCCATCCCACCGGCCTTCCGGACCAGGTCTGGGTTACTCAGGAATTCTGGGAGGCAGAGTGATGGTAGGGAGACTGCCCTGCAGGTGGCACTCTCTGTGAAGGAGCATGAAGGAAGGTGGGCTTGCCTCTGCCTGCCTGCCTCCCCAGCGCTGAGCAAATGCTCTAGGAGGACTAAGAGTGAGGGAATGAATACATGGAAAGATGGTAGATAGATGGACCTGGAGCCAGTGGCCTATCCTCAGCTGACAGGTCAATACAAAGATACACAGTGTCCTCTTTGTCTCCAGTTCCCACCAATGGACCGGTAAACCAGTTTTTAGTGTTGACTCCCCTGATCCGCTTACAGCTTCAGAAGCATTTGATGGTAACTATGCAGGTGCCTCTCAAGGAGGCAGGAAATTTCTATTTCTAAGGCCCTCCATAGTGGGCTGGGATTTAGCTCAGTTGGTAGAGTGCTACTCTGCAGTCTCTGAAGTCCGAGTTCGATTCCCAGCACCACAAAAACGGGAGAAGGACGTGGCAACCCACTCCTGAGGCAATCCCGAAACAATCAGCCATTGAAAACCCTATAAGGGTCGCTATGAGTCAGACATGACTCGAAGGCACCTAACAACAACAAGGCCCTCCATGCTGGGGCGACAAGCTTTTTTCCATGGGTCTACTCTGGCTGCTGTTCCTCCCTCTCCCTCCGTGAATTTGCAAGGACTACCTTCCCCTGGAGCCCTGCTCTGTGACTTATAGATCTCTTCTGGACTCAGCTTTCCCAGCCTTTCCTAGGCAATTTCAGGCCTCAGTCCCAGCACTTCTTTTGTTGTTGTCTCTTGGCAAATGACCTCAACTTCTAACCCAGTCCCTCAGTAACCTCACGATGGGGTACCCACCTTCCTACAAAGCACTGGACTGACAACGGCTGTGACAGCACCCTTGGCTCAGCCTCTACTCTTTTTGGCTTACAACTAGATCTGATTCTACCTTGTCCCCCACCCCTCACACCAGATACTAGGTCTCTTGGAGGGCTTTCTTCTGAGTTCTTTTCCCAGCCTTTCTGAGATTCAGATTTTAGCTCTCTGCTCATTTCTCCTTGCTTCCATTCTCTTCATGAACTAGTACTGTTAGCAAGGAGACCAAAAGAGCAAGTCTGGAGAAGGAAGCACGGATCAGGAGGTGGAGGTCGGAGGCAAGGGAGGCAGGGAGGCAGGCAGGTCCTTTGCCCACAGCAGCAAATCCCTCCCTGGAGCAAACCCCTTCTTGACAGCTGATGCCTTGGTTAGTCTGTATTTCCTATAGAAGAATTTATATGAGACACAAAAATTATACTGGTGATTATAGACATATTTTACTAAGAAAAGAAGATATGGACATGGATTCTTAAAGATAGTACACCTAAGCCGGGTGTAGCTGCGCATGCCTGTAATCCCAGCAGCACAGGAGACGGAGGCAGGAGGATTGCAAGTTCAAGACCAGAGGCAGTCTGCGTAATTTAGCGAGACCCTGTCTCAAAAAGTAAAAAAATGGGCTGGGGGTGCAGCTCAGTGGTACAGCACTTGCAGAGCATGTAAGCGCAAGGCCCTGGGTTCAACCCCCAGTACCGCAAAGAAAAAAAGATAGCACACCTTTGAGAGGTGAAGATGGGCAGTGGTTAAGGGCTACTGCTGCACAGAGCTAGGGTCAGATATGATGTTTATAGAGGGGTTTGAGTGTTGGGGGAAGGAAAGAAACGTTTCACACCTGAAATGGGTTAATGGATTCCCAGTGCCTTCAAAGGACTGGGCCCAGAGGTGGGCATTTTAAAAGGTTAGAAGTCCTGGCAGCTCTTGTCTTGATAAGGGAGCAGACTCCACCAAACAATGTCCTGTTCAGTTGCTGGGGGCGGGGGGTGCACATCTCTCACAGTCTTAGGGTCTTTCTTGGATGAACATAGAAGTGAGGAGTGATTTTAATTCTTTGCTTCCTTTTAGCAAGTATGCTATTTGTAGGGCTATTATCTATCAGCGCTAACCAAATCAAAGGCTTTGCCTCAGAGGAGGCTCACCTTGATATTCATATTACGGGTGGCTGGGAAGCACATGGGTGGCTGGGAGGCAGGTGGCTGCAGAGGCCTCTCTTCCCTTTCTTCCCCCTTGCCATACCCCTGTCAATACAGATGCAAACACTTGGAAACCTTGCATTACCTTTATGTTGCCACTTCAGTCAGCCAATTTTTGAGCACCCACTCTGTGCTCACCACTACTCTAGCGACAGAGATACACTAGTAATAAGGTCTGTGTTCTTCTGGCACTTAAGTCATCACAGATAGATACTGTACATTTATCTCTGTCACACCCTGCTCCAGTTTCCCAGCTCCACTACCTCCATGACATCTCCACATAGCTGGCCCACAAGCAGCTGAGCCTCATACACAGAATTTATCTTCCCCTAACCCATAGGGATGGGATTTAGCTCAGTTGGTAGAGCGCTGCACTGCAGTCTCTGAGGTCCCGTAGTTCAATTCCCAGCACCGCAAAAATGGGAGAAGGGCCTGGCAATCCACTCCCAAGGCAATCCCGAAACAGTCAGCCATTGAAAATCCTATGAAGGTCACTATGAGTCGGATGCCGACTCGACGGCACCTAACAACAACAACACAACCCATACAGCTCTCTGGGCTGTCTTCATCAGTCCTTGCTATGACTTGGATATGGTCGGTGTCTCCCAAGGGTTAACCTATGAAAATTTAATCCCCATTGTGAGATAGGAAAAGGTGGAAACTTACTTTATGGGGTTTAGAGGTGGTCTTTGGAGGGTGATTAGGATCAGTTATCAGGGTGCATGATTGCATGCTTGTGGTTTTGTAAGGGATACCAGAAGTTATACACATTCTCCATGTTTTGCTGTGTGGTACCATGCCACCTTAGAGCTCTGCAAAGACGACCATCACTAGGGTGCCGGCCCCTGAACCTTCAGAACTGTGAACATAAATAGACATTTCTTCATCAGATTACCCAGCTTCAGGCATTATTGTTAGGTGCCATAGTGACCCCACGTACAACAGAATGAAACACTCCCCGACACTGTTATGCTCAGCACTATGTCAGTGCTTCTCTGCTCTTCGTGGGGTTGTCAATAGCTGATTGTTTTGGAAGTGGGCTGTCAAGTCTTTCTCCCATTTTTGTGGTGCTGGGCTGGGGATCAAATCCAGGGCCTCATAGCACAGAGCAAACATTCTACCAACTGAACTAAACCTCTTCCCTTTGTAATAATAATCAAAAGCGTACTAGGAATTCTCATCTTCCCAATATCAAGGTTCCACATGATGGACTCATTTTTCTTTCCTCTCTCCTTAGTATTTCATGACATCTATTCTTTTTTTGGGCTGGGGTTTAGCTCAGTTGGTAGAGCGCTGCTCTGCAGTCTCTGAGGTCCCAGGTTTGATTCCCAGCACCACAAAATGGGAGAAGGACGTGGCAACCCACTCCCAAGGCAATCCCGAAACAGTCAGCCATTGAAAACCCTATGAGGGTCGCTATGAGTTGGATTCGACATGATGGCACCTAACAACAATTCTTTTTTCTATATATACTAGGTGGCTGAACCCAGGATTTCATGCATACTTTACAAATCCTCTACCACTGAGCTGCATCCCCAGGCCCCTTTATAATTTTGTTATTGAGACAGAGTCTCACTAAGTTGCACAGGCTGCCTTTGCCCTTGAACTTGCTATCCTCCTGGCTCCGCCTCCTGAGTTGCTGAAATTACAGGCTTTTGCCACTGCACCTGTCCCCCTGTCTCTTAATCCAGATCCACTTCACCTGTCATCTGCACTTACCACAACTTTCTAAGTGGCATTCTGCTGGTGGAATGACTCCTTTTCCCACCTCTTCCAGGTCCTGCTACCAGTCTGCCCTGGACACTCATTCCATCCTTGCCTGACCCTCTGCTCCAACACCTCCACCAGCCAATGACCCCCCCCATCTGAGATACTGGTACACAATTAGACACTCAGCGATTTTACACTAGGAACTAACTCCTCTATCCCTTCAACTTACAGCCCGCAGGTACACAGATTTGCCCATGGTTGCAACCATTTAGTGATCAGAATTGGGGATAAGATGCAGGGGCAAAGTTTCATGTGAACCACTGCTTTTGAGGGGATCTTTTCCTTCACTAGGATCAACAGTCAAGAGTTGGGAGAAATGATTTCACAATGACATTGAGCAAACACTAGGCCAGAGTTCTTTGAGTGGGGAGGAATAGACTTATAGAGTTCATTCAAAAGATTCAAAAGGAATGCCAATATTTATGAAGTATCTAGGACAGTGCTTGACACATAATTAAGGCTATTAATTGGCTTTGAAGAAAATATAGCAGATCAAATCTCTTCATTACTAAGTATCTCAGGATACCCCACCAGAGGCCAGGAAACTAACTTTATACAGTTAATGAGTCACATGGAGCGCATGAAGTTGTTTCTCAGTGGATATGGAAATGGCTCAGACATGGCTATGTTGTTTTATTCAGGAGGTATTTTTGTTCCTTGCTAACAGTGTCTTTCATTTTATTTCCTAATGGAATAAGCCCTAACTTCTGGTTGTGGGGGAAAATTTACTCAATTTAAGAGCTGTGTTATGATTAGGAGAGCCAAAGAAAGGAGCAGGGCAGGAGCACCTCCCACCACTTAGCAACTGAGGGGAACGTGTGTGCCACTTGGCAGCAAATGCTGCCTCCACTGGGGTACAAGGCTCCAAGTCCTGCAGGAATCTGTGTGAGACAGATTCCCATATTCTCTAAGTACTGGGGGGGGGGGGGAATCTGGCTTGTGCAAATAGTTTAAGCAGGGAGAGCAAAGCTCTGGGAAGGAGAAAGTCCCCCAGGTACTCAAGGGAGAGCTGGCCAGGCGCAGGTTTGCAAAGACTGTAAAGGTGCTCACGAGCAGGACTGGAGAGGTCTCAGCTCTCTGCAGAAACACTCTACCCAGTTCCCACTGTTCTTCAAACAGTACCCAGATTATGGATTAATACATCTGTTGGAACTGACATCCAACAGAAATATTGCTTAGTCTCAGTCGCAACAGCCCTGGGCAGGAACCCTCGGCTGGGCCCAGTGCATCTCCTTGCTACACCACAGATGCAATTGTCATTCCTGCCAAGATTCTTCTTACCTACCTACTGGAGCCTGGCCTTCCTCAGGTGCCAGCTCCACCCCCACCTGCCCAGGCCTTCCGGACTCTTACCTCCTCGGAAAATAGGTTCTCTGTTGGCTTAAATTTGCATGGCTTGTCTCTTCTACTGGTTTTGGATGGAAAAAAATGACCTTTTCCTTTTTAACAGAAAAGTGAAAACGGCATGATGGCGCATGCCTGTAATACCAATGGAGGTAGAGGCAGGAGGATCACAAGTTTAAGGCCAGCAGCCTCAAATTAGTGAGGCCCTGTATTGAGAGAAAAAAAATTTAAAAAGAAGGTGTGCTTGAGGTGCAGCTCAGTGGTAGAGTGCCCAGAAAGCATGCATAAGGCCCTGGGTTCTACCCCTTAATATCACAGAAAGGGTGGGGGGCAGTTTGAGATCAGGTAGGTTTTGTGGCTAGTGGTCTGGCAAGCCATCTACCTTTGCTGACCAAGTTTGTACATCTGAAAAATGGTTGGAAGGGTGCTGTGACATTAAATGAGAATATACATAAAATTCCTTACACCAAAGTTTTCAAAATATAAGGTCCTTCTTTTCATATCTCTATAACATGCTAATAGATCTCTGAGTGAAGCAGGCTTTGCACTAATTGTGCCCGAGTAGTTTGGGCAACTGGGTACCAGTGTATGGTAGGTTAATCTATAGAAGTCACTGGATGCTTTACAACCCAAGACTAAATACTGAGGGCAAACCAGGTGTGGTAGTATCTACCTGGAATCCCAGCACTCCCTGGGAGGCTGAGGCAGGACAGATCCTGAGTTCGAGGCCAGTATGGGCTACACACTGACAATGTCTCAAAAAACAAATCAAACAAAAAAATAAGCAGATGGTAGGAATTATCTCATTCACCCTGTGCTGCTGCTACACACGATGCCTTTGTACCCAGAGCATGCCAAATCAAGTCTGTTGGGTGAGAAAGGAGATTCTTCTAATGCTGCTCAAGGTCATGGAATGGAACGGCTGCTCCCCAGAAGCCCTTACTGACTACTGACACGTGAGCTACTCTACCCCAGTCCTGACCCCCAGGTCTCCAAGCCAAATGCCCCTCTGTCCAGTGTTAGGTAGAGGCTCCCGCATAATAGGAAAACTCCAGACAAGATTCTAAGGATGCAATGGCAGCTCCAGCCACTTCAGGAGATGACTAAGCAGGAAGAGGAGCAAAAGGGCCCAGAGGCTATGGCACCTCAGCAGCTGAGACCCAGGGTGCAACCTTCCTTCCACCAGGACCCATGTGCTCTCCCAGTGTGTGGGAAGGAGGCAAAGTTGCCGGTCAGGACCTGCAGTGCAACTTAACTGAGAGTGTGCTGGACATGAGCCAGAGTCCCCGGTGAGCTCTGGTGTCAGTGAAACACATGACTGGGAGAGCACCAGCAGAACAGCATGTGCCGGCCTGACTCCCACAGAACCATGGCTCTGGAAAGGCCAAGCAAGAGCCCTGCCCACTGGGGCTCTGTTGTCCACCACCCTGGCATTCTCTGCTAAAGCCCAAAGTCCTTAAGAGGAAGCAGGAACTGAGGCAGCTCAGCTGTTTATTAGTCAGTAGAAAAGTAACTGTTCAGACTCAAGGTGCAAGAACTGAGACGGGGCAGATGGGGCCCCAGTATGAGGCTGTACCCTCATGCCAGAGAGCTCCAGTCCAGAGCCTGAAGCGTGGTCCCTATGTGTGCATAAGCGCTCTGGATGCCCCAGAGTATGTGCTAAGTGTGCTGCCCCCGTGGGGGGCACTGGGATTCCTGGCCCAGAAGCTGGGCCTGAAGAGGAAAGTCTGAGGAAGCCAGGCCCTAGAAACGGCCCAGCACAGTGGCCAGCAGGGCCATGCGGATGTACATGCCGTTCTCGGCCTGCCGGAAGTAGGCTGCTCGGGGGTCCGAGTCCACCTCCACGCTGCAAGAGAAGGGGAAGAGTTACTGTGCAGCTCACAGGTAGCCTATTCAGAACTAAGGCCCATGCCCATGGCCAGCCCCTGGGTAGCCTCCGCCAGTGGTGTCCCATCACCTTATCTCGTTGACACGGGGCATGGGGTGCATCACCACCATCTTTTTCTTGGCCCGCGTCATGATGTGGGGAGTGAGGATGAACTGCCCAAAGCACTGGAAGGCAGACAGGGTCTCCTGTTAGTGCTTCAGGGCAAGGGTGGCTACAGAGGACACAAGCTGGGCTCCCCTTCACACCCGCAGGCAGCTGTGGCAACTGAGGGGCCTGGGTTAACAGCTCTGTCCCAGCCTGTGCCCAACCTCCCCGCCCTCTCTTCTGGGTGCTCTCCAGCCCCAGCCCTGGCTTCCTCCTCAAGCTCAGCACTCACAGCTTCGTACTCCTGGGCAGAACCAAATCGCTCCTTCTGGATCCGAGTCATGTAGAGCACGTCAGTGTCAGGCAGGGCCTCCTCAATGCTCTCAAACTCCTCCTGGAGCAGGAAAGAGGGGAGCCGTGGGGGATGCAGTGCTGGGCTCCTACCACCCAACCCGTGGGGCCCTGGCCTGAGCTGGGCCATGACAGTCTCACCTGTTTGGTGCCACGGGAGGCCACAAAGGCCCATACGTTGGGTGGCATGCGCAGGCTGGGTGGCGCCACATAACGCAGGCTGACCCGGTACTGGGTGAGCAGACAGGCCAGGGAGTGCACAGTGCGTCCATGCTTCAGGTCACCCACCATGGTGATCTAGGAGAGGAGCCCGAAACCAAAGCGCCCCACACTGAGCACTCCTCTGACACTGCAAAGCCTTGGGCTGCAGGATCTAGGGCCCCTGGATACAGCCTTCCCTGGACTTCCTGACCACCTCCCTCTCCAGACCTTTCCCTGGCAAAGTCCAAGCTCTGCCCCTCACCGTCATGCCATTGACAGTCCCCAGCTCCTCCCGGATGGTGAAGATATCCAGCAGGGCCTGAGTGGGGTGCTCGCCAACCCCATCCCCGGCGTTGATCACTGGCCTCCGGCAGTGCTTGGCTGCCAACTGTGAAGATAGGAACAGGGATAGAGAGTCCTGCTATCTGCAGTGACAAAGCCCTTCTCTGTCTTGGTCCATTCGTCCTGGGTCCCCTCACCTATGTGGCCAAAGCAAGACCTGTGGTCACAGAAACATGGGAGGAAGGGACTCGATGTCCCTGGGCCCAGCTTTATCAACACCATCTCAATACAGGGGCTGGCCTCACCTCCACCGCTCCAGGTTGGGGGTGCCGCAGCACAACGACGTCAGCGTAGCAGCTCATGGTCTGCACCGAGTCAGCCAGGGACTCACCCTTCTGGACAGAGGACGTGGCTTCGGAGAAGCTGAGCACAGCACCTCCAAGCCGGGCCATGGCCGCTGCAAAGGAGCTGCTGGTGCGCGTGCTCACTTCATAGAACATGGAAGCCATGACTTTGCCCTGGGGAAAGGACGAGGCAGAAGGAGCGTGGGTGTGCTCACCCTGGGGAGTACAGGGCAGTGCCTGCCTCCCCACCTACGCCAGGGGGCTGAGAGGAGACTTCTCTACTCAAACCTCCCCTGGGACCTGCCAGAGCCTTGGGATTTCCACTGCTAGTGACTTCAAGTTAAAGGCTCTGCCTCCAGAAAGCCAATGCTGAGTGTGAGTGACCCAGGAGAGTAGCCCTCTCCTGTGACTACCCCAGCGCCAACCAGAGGACCCCACGTGTGGGTTGGCACCCTGGTACCTAGGTCCTCGGGTCAGATAAATACTGCTGTGAGGAGGGAAATCATGTCTAGGGCAGCAGGATCTTCCAGAGCAGTAGGCTGAGCTGCTGACAGTGAGGCAGCTGGATGCCCACGAGGGGAGCCAAGGGCAGTGGCAGGAAGGCCCACTCTGACCAGGGTGCAGCCCTGCCCCAACAGGTCCTCAGGGAGGTAATGGCTGGGGCCCACGGCTCTGACCTTGAGGATGTCGAGGCTCCGCTCTTTCTGCACCATCATCCGCAGTGTGTGCGCCACATTGAACAGATGAGACATCTAAGAAAGACTCCAAATCAGCAGGAAAGGAAACACCTGGCTTCTGGAGGTCCTGGCCCCGACTCTCCAAATCCTCAAAGCTCTGGGTGTCCCTGCCCTCCCGCCCCCAGGCACCTGATCCTTGGTGAACTGCTTGACGGACAGGATATGTTGGCCCACTAATGAGTGTAGCAGGGGTGAGGTCTGGGAGTGCAGCAGGCCAGGGGCCGCCAGGTTCTGGGGTGATGCCTGTCTAGGTACTGGTGGTAGAGGGTAGCAGGTCCCATCAGGGGTTCCCATCAGCTCTGCAGAGAGGGATGGGGCAGAAGAGGCCAGTCAGAGGGTTCCTCTCCCCAGGCAGCCTGCCGCAGTCACCTAGGTAAGTATGTCGGGGGGACTCTCACCCGGCTCCACTGCCTTCCGAGGGGGCTTCTCCTTCGGCTCCTCAGCTGCAAGCAGGGCAAAAGGACAGATGTGAATTTGTGGCTGCAGTGGGGTGAGCCCCATTTCCCCAGAACTCTGGATCATCGTGCTTGTGTTAAGACACCTCACACCACAGTCAGAACAGCAGGTTAGGGGAGGGCACGAAGGGTGCAGCGCTGCTGGGGATGGACACGGGACTCCCCGTGGGGGCTGGCTGTGTGGGAGCAGTGGCGCCCTCCCAGGGCCTTCCCAGCTGGCACGGGGATCCTAGGCAGAGGAACGGCCAGGCTCACCACCAGCAACCGGGATTTACCCCACGCTCGGCTGCCCAATGAGATCCCAGCTCCAGGGCGGAGGAACACAGCTGCCCACGACAAAAACAGCCTGTGAGAAGACGCTGTGGGGTGTTTACCTCCCGCGGCAGTGACTTAGTTAGGCAAAGGAGGGTACAGTGGGTCAGACTAGGATGAAGGGATGGACAGGAGGATAGGGTAAGTGGACAAAAGAGAGAGAGAGTTGGGAGGAGGACCCTGAGTCAGTTCCTGGGCAACTGGGGTCCCAACCCTGGTCCTTCCTGGATACTGGGTGGAAGAGATTTTCAACCCTATGCATCTCACAGTCAGAGGAGCCCCACTTCTTGCACCACAGGAACCCCTCTTACCTGGTAGACCTGGGTCGGAGGCTCGGTGGATTCGGGGTGGCAGGTGGAAGCGGCCATCAGGAAGGCCTGGGATGCCCCTGCGCGGCCTCTCAGGAGTCTGTGGTGGTGACATTGGTCCAGAATATTGAAAAGTGACTGACCTAAGTCCCCTCCCTCCACATCCAATCCCTCAGGAAAAGCCAAGTGACTCCACTCTATACCACCTCCCCTCTGCTCCATCCTTCCCACATGGTGTCAACAGGCAGCACACATACTGGCCTCATCCAGGTGTGTGCTCACCCAGCAACAGTGCCAGACAGAACCCAGGCTGGATTAACACTGGACTAGTGATCTCAGAGGCAGCCTCCAAAGCTAACATTTAACTCTGTTTTGCAGTAAACGGAGAGGTAGATGATGGGGATTTTAACCAACAAGTGCAGAGCCTTTGGCCCCTGAACCACCAATGAAAATAGCCAAGCTGTTGGTCCTGCCCTGGGGCACATCAACTTCCAGAAGCAGTGAGGTTACCGTGGTTATCTCGCTGGTGGCAGGGGCTGAGGGCGGGAGCTGAGGAACAACCCCCTGAGGCCACTTGCGCACATCCTGTCCATAGCCCGGGGACACCAGCACCTGCAGACAGAGGGCAGTGGCAGAAACATGAGGAGGGATCAGAGAGTGTCACAGGCAGGCTCCTAAACGGATGACGCCAGGGGCAAGGAAGAGGTCACCACTGAAACCAGGCAGGGGCCCAGGCACGCACCTGTCCGTCGATATAGGCAACCTCTCCTCTCAAGACCACACGGCGGACAGTGCCCTTCACCTTCTGCCCTTGAAAGGGTGTCCAGCGGGCCTTGGAGAAGGGCATGTGGCTAGGGATCGTCCACTCGTGCTCCAGATCCACCTGCCCAGAGGGTCGGGGGTTATACAAAGGAAGAGCCCCGAGGGCCAAAAGGGACCCCAGACCCTCAGCCCCACACCTCCACATAGGTGTCCTCCTGTGGGGGCAGGTGGAAGATCCTCCGAGGACCATGGTGCAACCGCTGCAGCAGGTCATCCAGACTGAGCCGGCCCTCGCTCACGGCTGTCAGCAGCAGCGGCAGCATGGTCTCCAGCCCAGGGAAGCCAGGTGGAGGTTGGGACCCGCACTTCTCCTCCAAGGTGTGGGGGGCTGGAAGAAAGACAGCCATTACCCTAGGGGTGGGACCAGTCACCTCCACATCTGGGGAATCACACATGCTCCAAGACTGCACCTCCAGGAGCCTCACCGTAGTCCCTCCCAACCCCAAGGCTCATTTTTCTGGAGGCTGGAAACTAGGGAAGGCGGACTGCTTGCCCTCAGCTGGGGGCCCAAACCTCCTCTCTCATTTACAACTGCAGTCATCTCCTCGTTCACTTTCAGTCAGGAGAGCTGACTGACCAATCGTAGTTCGGGTACTGAGTTAGAGGCTGGGGTCCTAATCAAAACCCTGTCCTTACAGAACTCAGAGTCTTGCTCCAGCTGGCGAATAAGCCCGGCTGGGCAGAGAAGCTACCACTGGGCCTGCTCACCATGGTCTGAGGCGAAGCAGTCGATGACATCCATATTCTCCCACAAGGCCTCCACGTCCTCCCGGGAACCAAGCTCAGGCCGGACCTCTCCTTTCTTGGGCCCCAGGCGCTGCAGGTCATCGCGGCTCAGGAACAGGTGGTGGGGAGCCACCTCGCAGGTCACTGGCAGCCCCTGCGCCTTTGCAGCTTTAATCAGGAGGATCTGGGGAGAGAGCAGGGACATCCAGAGGAAGTGTCCAAATGACCTGCCCAACAAAGTCCTCATAGCCAGCATCCCTTTTCAGAGCACTATGGGCCAAATGGGCCAAGGGATCTGGCTCAGGGCTTTCCTTCTGCCCTCAACATCCCCAAAGACTCCCGACCTTTGGTGATACTAAGAAAGTGACAGGGGCAGCACCACCTCTGGTGCCCTCTCACCTCTTCCTTGCGCGCCACGTGACATATGTGCACTGAGTGCTGGGTCAGCTGAGCCACCATGAGAACAGCTGCGACACTCTGCCGTTCGGCATGGGCCACAATGGGGAGGTGGGATGGCCATGTCTCAAAGTGCTGGGGGCAGAAAGAATGGTTGAGGGAGTGTAGACAGCCTTTGATTCTCTGTGCTCATCAGGGCCTGGCACCCTCATGACCCCCCATCGAGGGCAGCCCATGTCAGCAGAGCCCGTCTGCCACAGGGCGCACTCCCTACCTCCATCCACTGGGCCACACTGTCCAGCCGCAGTTCAGAGAAGGTTTCATTGAGGTACAGCTTCAGCCCCGCTGCAGACCCGGCCACAGCACCCAGCGTCCCTGCATTTTCTGATGAGGCCCCAAGGAATAGGGCAAAGTCACAGCGGGCACCAGCCTCGGCCAGCTGAAGAGAATACATACAAGATAAGGCTCACTGGAATCCATGTTCACAAAGGCCAGCCTGGCATCAGGAACTGATGCCCATGGGAAGGGCAAAGGAAAACAGGTCAGGGAGGCAGGGGCACAATGGCTCACCTTCTGGGCCAGGGCCAGAGAAGGGACATCAATGATGGGGGGTCGGGTATTAGGCATAGCACAGACCATGGTGACACCTCCAGCCAGGGCAGCAGCTGTGCCTGAGGCAAAATCCTCCTTGTGCGTCCCACCTGGTTCCCGCAGATGCACATGAACATCAATCAGTCCTGGGGGAACAAGGGAACAGCAAGATCGGGGGAGATTCAGATACCAAGAGGTGAGTTGGGGCAGCAGGAAAATCCGCAGCAACTGACACACATTCCTTAGTCAAAGGTACTGTGAGTGACTGAGGAATGAAGGAGCTCAGAGAAAGATTCTGGAGCCTTCACTGTCTGGCCGCCAAGGGCAGAGAGTGGACCCCAGACACATTTACCTCCCAAGGGCCTCTATGCCAGCTGTCCAGTGTCCCAAGAGATGCACTTACCAGGCAGTCGCACAAGCTTCTGGGAGGTCATGCAGTCTACGTGTACCTTCAAAGGAGGGGCTGGCCCGATCTGGCCTAGGGCCTGCAAGTGGGAAGCACTGTCAGTGTTGATTTAAGAGAAGGGTGACCCTGGGAGTTGTGGGTAAGGGACTGGGTTTTCTCATAACCTAGGCTCCTCCCTCTTCACACCCACCTCTCTCCCTCTGCAGCCACAAGCTTTACCAGTAGCCTGGCTATTTTACAGACATTTCCCAAGTCCCAGGATCCCAATACAGCTGCTGTCTCCATTACCTCTACAAAGAGTTTGGTGCACTTGATGTCGATGATGAGGGGCACAGAGAAGTCAGCAGCCAGGCGCCGGGTACGGTAGCCCTTGGTGACAAAGGAAGAGAGACGCCGGCCCCCCGCCCCACGCATTGACAGGTTAATCACTAGCTCAAAGTGATTCTCAGCCAGCTGCTCCAAGATGCTCCTCTGTGGTGGGCACTCGCCATCCACGGCCTCCTCAAAGTGCCAGTCCACAGCTGTTACCTGCCAGTCCAGAGGCAAAGTCAGGGCCAACCTGAGCCTGGCGGGGGTCAGAAAGGCCAGATCCCATGAGGAGCAGACTAGGGACCCACAGGCTGGGGACCAACGGCTACCTCTCTTTGTTATTGGCAAGGTGTATTTCATGGCAGGAAAGGTATCTGTAGTACTATGTGGAAGTAGGTCACCAAGGACTATGAGAAGAATGAGTTCACACATGTGTACATATGAGTAAGATTTGGGGAGGATAACACCAGAATGTTAGCAGTGCAGGACAGACTTCTAAGGGACTTACTTCTCTCTGCTTCCCTGCATACGCTACTTGTTCTACACAGAGTGCACGTTATTAGCACAACGTAGTCATAGAAGCAAGGAAAGGAGGAGGCTCCTTTGGTGCCTGGGAAGGGTAGGGGTGGGAGGTGCCTGAGCTGTACCTTGACGCCGTGCTCAGTGTAGAAGTCAGCTGTGCCCAGACTGGCGTAGAGGCTATAGCCCAGGCTCTCTAGCAGCCGTACAGTAGGGAGCAGCTCACTTTTATTCTGAAAGCAAGCAAGGCACAAAGAGGGTGGGTTTCTCTGTCTGCCACTTCCAGGGCAGCCCTAGCCCAGGGAGCTGAGGCTGTCCGTCCCCCTACCTCTCCAGCAGCCCTCCCTGATTCTGGTACCTTATAGCTGCCAATGGTGAGCAGGATATTCTTCTTGGGGATCTTAAAGCCGGTGCTCAGCATGGCCTTGAGGTAGGCCTCACAACGGCTCTCCCCAAAGCCAGCCACCTCCCCAGTGCTAGTCATCTCCACACCCAGCACCACGTCGGCACCCGCCAGGCGAGAGAAGGAGAACTGAGGCACCTGATGGAGCAGGGGGAAAGAGAGGGCCAAGGTATCACCAGGAGAGACAGACACAGCCCCTGTCCTTACTGCACCTGCACGGCAGGGCTCGCCTTCTCTGCTGCTGCTGCTGCTTTACACAGGCCTGATTGCTTCCTGAAGTGCTTCCCCTTTGGCTGTTCCCTGGCCTGGTATTGCTTCCCTAAGGAGCTCTGCAAAGCCAATAACCTTATCATCCTGAGATTCATTTCGGCTACCACTCTTTCTCTTCTCAGAAGCAGCATCTCCTGTCTCTAAACTCCTTGAATATTTGGTTTATATCTTGGTTATGTCGGTTTATCACAGATTATACCGTAACAAAGCTATTTTTGAAGCTGACTTCTCTTGCCACCCATTCGTAGAGGATTAGCTCCTAACAGAAGACCATCTCATCACCCTCTGGTGCCTTACGTGGGCGTAGGTTTATCTGCTGAATGAGCTCTCTCCCTCTGTTTGTCTGCTAAGCCTAAGGGTTCTAGGCCCCCTTACCTTTACCCCCACGACTCCAGAGCCAGTCATGAGCCCCACAGGTTCCACTTTCTCTCCCATGATGATCCTCGTGGCCAAGGCTACTAGGTCAACACCTAGTGTCTTGGAAACGAAGGGGAAAGAGCGAGAGACACGCACGTTGCATTCGATAACTTTCAGCTGGTCATCCTGGGGCAGAGAAGCATAATGTCAGGTCTTGTGGAGCCTGGACCGCTGACACTGCTCCACTGGCCTTGACCCTTCCCCTCACTCTCCATTCTGTAGGTAATCAACCCACCCTCAGTGACTGTCATGGCGCTGACAACACTGTGGGTTCTAGCTATGACTCCTTTCCCTCAGCTTTGCTGCCAACTCAGACCAGGGCAGGAGACACTGAAGGGCTTTATGGCACTGGGCCAGCACAGAACATGAAAGAGTTGTGGGCCTTCAATCCTTTCCTTTTGCCTTATTACCTTGGCAATGAGCTGCAGATTGAAGGGTCCTGTGACCTGTAGCTCCTGGCCCACCGCATGGACGATGGCTTTGATCCGTTCCAGAGTTTTAGGGGTAATGTCTTGTGGAGGCGTCACCAGCGTGGCATCACCTGAATGCACACCTGCATTCTCCACATGCTCAGAGATGGCGATGGCCGCCACCACACCATCACAGGCCACAGCATCCACATCGATCTCCTAGTGGGGGACCCAGGCAGTACGATGGAGGACATAGGCTATTTTCTCCTCCCACTTGCCCTCCCCTTAGGATGCTCCCTTTGTATAAGATAAGCCACCCTTCCAGCCTGTGCCTATGACTCTACAGGAACAGAGAGAGACGCGCCAGGGCTGGGAGGCTTTCACCTTGGCCTCCTGAATAAACTTGGAAATGACCACGGGGTGCTCCTTGGAGACGGCTGCTGCACTGCTCAGGAAGCGCTCCAGGTCCCCATCGGTATAGGCCACATTCATAGCAGCACCACTCAGCACATAGGAGGGGCGCACCACGCAGGGGTACCCCACAGTCTGGCAGAACTGGCGAGCAGACTAAGGGAGGCAGCAGAGAGCTTAGCAGGGCTGGTCACACTCACCCACAAATGCCATAGAGCCTCAGATCCCCCACTAGGCCCCAGCCCACCTCTAGGTCACTGAGCTCCCTCCACTGAGGCTGGCTGATCCCAATGGTGTCAAGGAGCCGGGAGAACTTGAATCGGTTTTCAGCTGAGTCGATGGCTTCAGGGGAGGTGCCCAGCACCCGGCACTGCTGCCGATGCAATGCCATGGCCATGTTGTTGGGCAGCTGCCCACCCATGGACAGAATCACACCTTCAGGGTTCTCCAGCTCGTAGATGTCCATGACCACCTGTAGTATAGGGGGAGAAGCAAATGAGGGCAGCGCTGGGGCTCAGGGAGCTGGGCCTTCCTGCTAACTGTTTCCCTCATCTCCACTAATGCCAAAGAATCCTGGGTCAGCCAGACGGGCCAACTCAACCCTGGCCACTCAGGTACTGGGCAGCCTTCATCCCTCTCACCTCGAAAGAGATCTCATCAAAGTAGAGTCGGTCACACATGTCATAGTCAGTGCTGACTGTCTCTGGGTTGTAGTTCACCATGATGGTCTTATACCCCATCTGCCGCAGGGAGGGGACTGCATTAGTAATTAGGAGAGAGGAAGAACATGAAGAAACTAAGCCGAAGCCCCCACTGCAGACAGTGCCAGCCAGTCCAGCTTTCTGTGGAACAGCTGTACAGCCACCTGCTTTAGGGGGGAGGAGGCAAAGTGGAGGGAGGAGACTCAGGGACTGTGTAGGGCACAAAACACCCCAACCCAAAGCTTTATAAAAGAAGTAAGGTGTAGTGATTAATAGGAAGAGCCAGGATCAAGTATGGGAGGACAGGCAAGTGCCAGGGCTGAAAAGAACAGCAGAAAGATGGGCTCACAGACCTTTCGGAGCTGCTGGATGCAGCCCACGGCACACCAATCAAACTCGACACTGGAGCCGATGCGATAGACGCCAGAGCCAAGGACCAGTACATGAGGTGTTCGAAAGGTGAGGTCATGGCTGTTGCCCCAATAAGTCAGGTACAGGTAATTTGTCTGGGCTGGCCACTCAGCTGCAACTGTGTCAATCTGTTTCACTGCTGGGCAGATCCCCAGTTCCTGACGTAGTTTGCGAACAGCCAGCTCTGTGCTAAAGGAAAAGGGCCAGAAACATAGGCTCTGGAAGTCAGGTATGAATTACAGAGGGGTGAGATCCCAGGGCACAGATTAGTGCAAAGGCCAGAACCTCCAAAGCTCCCCAACAACAGCCCTTCCTGGCCCAAAGGCTCCCTGCCCACTTCTCAGCCTGATGCCCTCACTGCCATCTCTGACCTTAGAACCGCAAGAGCAATCTGTTTGTCTGAGAAACCAAGGCACTTGGCCTGGTGCAGGAGGTCTGGGGGTAGAGGCTGTCCACGGTGTTGTTCTAGAAGCTGGGCATGGGTCACGATGCGCTTCATTCGGTGCAAGAACCAGCAGTCAATTCGTGTGAGCTCATACAGGCGCTCCACGGAGTAACCAGCCCACAGAGCGGCAGCCACCACAAAAATCCGCTTATCCGTAGGTGTCTCCAGCTCCTGGTGGGAAAGCACAGATGGACAGATGAAGGATTTTGTGCAGAGGTCAGAGAAGTGTGAATGCTAAGCAGAAAGAGTCCCAACTAGCTGGGTGTGGTGGCCTGAAATCCTAGCACTCAGGAGGGGATCACCTGATGCCACAAGTATGAACTTTTTTGGGGATATGAAGAGCAGGTTGCTGGGGACTGAACCTAGAGATTTATGTAGATTAGGCAAGTGTTCTATCACTGAGCTACATCCCCAAGGCCACAAGCTCGAGAAGAGCCTGGACAACATACTGTGACTCTATCTCAAAAAACGTAAACAAAAAAGATCCCAACTCTAGGACTGAGGATGCAGTTCAAGGGAGGAGTGCTTGCCCAGCATGCGCAAGTCCCTGGATTCAATGCCCAGCACTTTAAAAATCCCAACCCACTCTCACGTGAGCACCTCTGAGAGTCTGAAAGCTTGAGTATGCCATCCTATGAAGCGAGGGAAGCTGCACACCACAGCTTGGGTTCTACAGCTGCAAAAATCTGGATATAAACTTTGGCTCTGCCTCTCCCTGGCTGTGTGGCTGTGAGCCATTTCTATAATCTTTATTATTTTTTTTATTTTTTGGCTTTGTGGGAAAGTGTCTCGCTGTGTAGCCCAGGCTGGCCTGGAACTCATGTCCATCTTCCTGCCTTGGCTTCCCAAGTGCTGGGATTACAGGTGTGTGCCGCCACGCCTGGCTTCTATAACCTTTCTAAGTCTCAGTTTTCTTATCTGCAAAAAAAGGTCTAAGACATTCCCAAATAATGTTAAATGAGATAACATCTCAAAATTCTTAGCAAAGTGAAAACACAGTTAATGTCCTGTGATTACGCAATTTTGCTGTCAACAAGTTCATGGCCTGGGGACAGAAAGAGTAGTGTCCATGTTAGGGGTGTTGCTGGGAAGGCAGCTGCTTACCACATCGCTGACTGGCTTTACTGTGTGGTCAAAACCCACACAATTCTCATCCACCATACGCAAGGCCTTCTGGAAGGCCTCCTCAAATGACCGTCCAATGCCCATGACTTCACCTGGAGAAACAAGATGGAAGGAATAAGAGCCTGGGGGCAGGGCACTACCCCGAATACCCATATTTATAGTCAAATCCCTGGGAGGTTCTCAAGGTAAGCCCTATGGTGGTGAGATTCATGGTGTTTCTCTATCAGGAAATCTCAAGCCTATTGCTTTTCTCCCTACCATTTTCAGGGATAAGCACAGGCTTTGTGCTATGAATGAGTATGGAATTACTATGCCTAAAATGGGAATGTGGACACTGGAACTTGTTAGTTTATTATAGGGACCCAAATTATTTATGGTGGTTATTTGGTTTGCTTTATTCACAATGTAATGACACCATCTAGAATCTGTCTTATCCTTAAGACCTTTAAAAAGTTTGAATAATATGAAGATAATCCCACTTCTTTTTGAATCCATCTAGAGCCAATTATATTTTTAAAAAGTATTTTAGTTTTTCTTCATGGGCCTTTTTCACATGTATGTTTTATACATAATTATAGCGTACATGCAATTTCCATCCTGCACACTTCTCCACATTGCTCTACCATCTCACGTTGTTGTTAGGTGCCATGAGTCGGGGCCAACTCATAGGGACCCTATGTACAACAGACGAAACACTATCCAACACTGTGCCATGCCTGGCACTATTGTCAGTGGTTCTCTGCCATTCATAAGGTTTTCAGTGGCTGATTGATTTTTGGGAGAGGGCTGCTAGGTCCTTCTTCAAGCCTACAGCACCTCGTATTAGCAGGTGGTCTCCTACCCTAGTACTAAGAAGGCCCAACCCTACTTAGCTTCCAAGATCTAACAGGACTGGATGCCACAGTAGTATGGTTTTAGGCTGCCATCTCATAACCACCAGTTTAATTCCTATTTGATCTGCCATAATTTAACTGCTGACTTACTGAAGGATATTTGACTCTATTTTTTTTTTTTTTTTTTTTTTTTGAGATAGGGTTTCCCTGTGTAGCCCAGGCTGGCATGGAAATCACTAATGTAGAGCCAGGCTGGCTTCAAACTTGCATCAATCCTCAACTCCCCAGTGCTGGGATTATAGGCATGTGCCACCATGTCTGGCTTAGGATGCTCAGCTTCTAAGTGCTGATGATTGTTAAGTGCGGCTATTATGTTTCCAGTGTTTTGGATTATCTCCTTAGAACAAATTTTCAAAAGTGCAAGGGCAATAGGTAAGATACATTTTACAACCCTTGGTAAGTACTAATTGCTTTATAGAAGTTTGTGCTTTACATTACTAACCTTCTAAGAAGTGGGCATAACCATGTTAGATGATTTTTGCTAATAAGCAAAAAAGAGTATCCTAGTTGAACTGGGTTGCTAGTTACTGAGAGGAAATTTTTTTCCATGTTTGATTATGATTTCCTGTGCTGTAAAGTTTGGTTCATGTCCTCTGGCCATTTACCTCAAGGGCTTTAAGTATTTCTTAGCAACTGAATTTTTTCATCTATAATCCTAGTATTTATGTTTCTTAAAAATTTTTTTTAAAAATACCAAGACACTGATAGTAGTGATAAAGAAGTAATATATCGATGATTTTGTTTAATTCCTTTGTACTGTGGTTATATTGTAAAATCTTTCATTTGGAGATTTTTTTTTTTTTTCAGTACTGGAGGGGTTGAACCCAGGGGCCCACATATGCTTTCTAAGTGCTCAACCACTGAGTTGAATCTCCAGCCCATTTTTAACTTTTTGAGATAGGGTCTGAGTTATGCAGGCTGCCTCTGGCCTTGAACTTGCAATCTTCCTGCCTCAGCCTCTTGAATCATTGGGATTACAGGTGTCTGCCAGTACGCTTGGTTTATTTGGGGATTTGTTATGCCTAACACTCATACATGTTTGTCTAGAAAATTTCTGGAATCATACACACACACACACACACCCCTCCACTTTAATCCAACTCTGTATGACAAAATTACAGATGATTATTTTTATTTGGCTAAACGATCTTTTCTCATTTTTTAAGAATTTGTGTATCTTGTATAATGGGGCTGGAGTTTAGCTCAGTTGGTAGAGTGCTTGCTCTGCATGCTCTGAGGCCCTGGGCTGGATCCTCAGCACCACAAAATAGGAGAAGGACATGGCAGCCCACTCCCAAAACAATCAGCCATCAAAAACCCTATGAATAGCAGAGAAGCACCAACACAGTGCTGGGCATGGTACAGTGTTGGGGAGTGTTTTGTTTTATTGTACATAGGGTCACTATGAGTTGGACCCAACTCCGAAGACACTAACAACTAAAACCCCTACTTGTATAATAAAAGTTATAAAAAGTTTAAGCCAGGGTGGCGTTGTATGCCCATAATCACAGCACTTAGGAGCAGAGGGGCAGAAGGATTGCTGAGTTTGAGGCCAGCCTGGGCTACGAATAGAGTCAAGGCCAGCCTGAGGTATGTATACAGGGAGATCCTGTCTCAAAAAAACCAAAAGTTACCAAAGAAGATTTCATTCCAAGACTATCTGAATAGATGTAAAACATTTAAATATCTCAGCTAGGACCAATGATTGTCCTGTTTTCAATCAGCTTCTTTTAGCCACAATTTAATTATGGCTTCATTCCCATGTTTATTTTAATTTTTATATAACAGAAAGTCATCTCCAGAAGGAACAACTTGGCAGTCTTGTAGGATTTCTAAAAATTCTGAAAAATATCTAAGCTCAGACTTAATTGTTTAAAGGCCACTATTGCTCTAAATGGAAATGTGGAGTACAATGAAATACTTTCTTATTCACTAAGCTGGTGGCACTTGTAGTAGTACATGTATATGTGTGACTTGGTTGAAACGTTTTAGATGACAGTCTAAGGCAACTAAAGGGACATCACAAAAAAGCATCTTAACTCAATTCCAACCTGCTCTACCACTGTGTGGTAGGTGAATCTTACACCTATCCATGTTCACTGATAAAGCTCCCTATTATAAAGATCTCTGACATTCACCTCTAATCTTAACATTATGTTAAAAAAACATTTCATTTAGTGACCAAGACAAAAAGTCCCAGAGGATGAAACAGGCTAAAAATGGCCACTTCCATGGTGACTTGGATTTAGAAGCAGTAGTTGTTCCCCTTCAACATGAGTATTTAATGGTGAACAAAATGTCACAGGCATTAGCAACCTAGTAATGAGGCCATGAGTAAAATGCCATGAGGATGAAATGCTGCAGGTGACTTTATGAACTGGTTTCACGGATAACAGGTGACACAGGGAACAAAGGGTATGCAACTAGGAACCAGGTCTAGTTTTCAGTTCTTGGTTCTGCCCACCATCTTTTGTGGGCCCACAGTCAAGTCACTTCCCCCCCATGGGCACCTTAGTTTCCTTACTTGTTAAGTAAGAGAAGAGATAGTCTGATTCTAGCATTCTATCCCAAAGATTGTATTCCAACACAAGATTTCCAGATGACTGTGCCCTGTGTTCCTGATGACGATGACTATCTTTGTTTGAAAAGGCTCTATAAGCTTGGAAAAAGTCACGTTTCTAAGCTGCTGCTAATAAAGGGGCCAGGGAACGTTCAGGCCATAACAAGGAACTTTCACTAGACTCTTAGTCCTAGTGGCACCTTGCAGAGTGAGTTGGGATATGATGCTCACCAACACTCTTCATACAGCTCCCAATCTTTGTGCTGACACGCAGGAACTTGCTAAGATCCCAGCGAGGAATCTTTACCACGCAGTAGTCCAAGCTGGGTTCAAAGGCTGCTGTTCCCCCAGTAACAGAGTTCCTAGAGGCCAGTAGGTGGGAGTGTTAGAAAGATAGTGACATACAGAGTAAGCTTCCAGATAGCACTCTCTATCCCCACAATCTAACATCCTTTCCATAGTTCCTGTCCCATGAATATTTCCTTCAGCTCCCCATCCGCCTTTAGCACCAAGATTCCTCCCCCTTATACCTGAGCTCAGGCTGGGGTTTAGCTCAGTTAGTAGAGTGCTGCTCCGCACTCACTGAGGACTCAGGTCTGATCCTCAGCACCGCAAAAATGGGAGAAGCACGTGGCAATTCACTCCCGAAGCAATCCCGAAAAACTCAGCCATTGAAAACCCTATGAGGGTCACAATGAGTTGGACATGACTCTTAACAACAACATACCTGAGCTCAGGCAGGGGAATGCCCAAAGCTAGCTTGGCTGCCACGTAGGCTAGTGGATACCCTGTGGCCTTACTGGCCAGGGCAGAGCTGCGGGAGAGCCTGGCATTCACTTCAATGATGTAATACTGCAAAGAGGGAGAACAGAGAAAAAGAGTCACAGGGTACCTGGGCTAGAAGCTCCTGCCTAGGACAGATTTCAGAAAGGAGAGAAAATAAACTCTTCCATAGGGACAAAGAGTAAAAAGGCCCTCCTCAAGACCCAGGCCTACCAAAGATGATCCTGGCTTCCACTCCAGGGTCTGTAGGGCCAAAAGACCTCTTAACATTGAGGCCAGATTATTACAGAAGAGGAGGTAACAGCTACAGTATCAGCTCCAGGGTCCACAGCCTCACCTGCTCAGACTCGGGGTTCAAGGCATACTGCACATTGCACTCCCCAACGATCCCCAGGTGCTGGGTCACTTTGATAGCTGTCCGTCGCAGGAGCTGGTACTCTCTGTCATTTAGTGTCTGGCTTGGAGCCACCACTATAGATTCTCCAGTATGGATGCCTAGTGGGTCTAAGTTCTCCATATTACATACCTGTGAAGGTGGGTCATGGAAGTCACTGCCAAGGGAAGTCAGGCGAGGCAGGAGGCTGCGTCTCCAGGTCCTGTTATACCTGGGGCAACACCTAACCTGGGTGTGAGGGACACAGAACCTACGGAGATCTCCACCCCAGTCTCTGTTCTTTTAAAAAATCAGATGGGGACTGATTTTAGCTCAGTGGTAGTAGAACACTTGCCTATCATGCAAGAGACTCTGATTCGCTCCCCAGATCCCAAAAGCAAAACAAAAAGCTCAGACTGCCGGAGCCATGCCTCTCCCCCATCACTCACCGTCACACAGTTGCCATAGGCATCTCTCACCACCTCGTACTCAATCTCCTTCCAGCCCTTCAGGGACTTGTCTATCAGCACCTGGCTGGTATGGGCAAAAGCGGGGGACACAAGAGCGGAGAGCTCTTCCTTGTTGGAGGCAAAGCCAGAGCCTAGACCACCCAGGGCAAAGGCTGCACGCACCAGCACAGGGTAGCCCAGTCGCTCGGCGGCTGCCTGGGCCTGCAACGAGTGAAAGAGAGGAACCAAGAGATAAGTTACTGCTGCTCAGAGGGCACCCCAGCCCGTTCTACTTCTATCCATCCACCCTGCGAACCTGCTCAAGGGAACTTGCTGCCTCACTGGGGGCCACATGCTCCCCAATCTCTGCCATTCTGGCAGCAAAGGCACGGCGATCCTCAGTCAGCTCGATGGTTTCCACAGGAGTACCCAGGACACGGACTCCATACCGAGCTAGCACCCCAGCCTTGGTCAGCTCCACACCACAGTTCAGGGCTGTCTGGCCCCCAAAAGTCAGTAACACACCATCTGGACGTTCATTACGTATCACCTGAGGCAGCAGAGAGGAGTCACAGGCATTAAGACCTTAGGAGTAGAGTGAAGTAGCTTAGAAACCCAGAACCATTACTGAAACCCCCAGCCTAAGAGCTGCCTTCTCACTCCATCCTTACCCCAGTCATACCTGGGTTACGTAGTGAGGTGTTATGGGAAGGAAATAGACCTTGTCAGCCAGCCCCTGAGAGGTCTGCACAGTGGCAATGTTGGGGTTGATCAGCAATGTCTGAATATTCTCCTCCTTCAGGGCCTTTATTGCCTAAGAGGACAGGAATGGCCTATCAGCCTCTGTTGCAGAAGCAAGATTGCTGTCTTAGGCCAGCACCTCTCTTTTTCCCTCAGCACTCTCAGTCCCTAATAACTGACTTCAATTCTTTACTACCCCTCTATCTGTACACACCGAGACCTCCAGGTCCATTTCCTCTCCGCAACTAATGTTCATGCCTCAGTCTTTCTCCTTAAGACTCTGTCCACTGCTGCAGGTCACACAAACACCCACAAGGGTGGTGAAGGCCATGCCTTACCTGAGACCCCGAGTAGTCAAACTCTCCAGCTTGGCCAATGGAGAGGCCCCCTGAGCCTAGGATCAGAACCTTACGTGGTGGTGGAGGACCAGAGGCAGGGGTGGGAAGCCCAGGGGGACAGAGGCGCTCAGCCAACCGCTCTCGAACTGTGGAGGGAAAAGGAATTGTGGAATGTCAGAGCTGAGTGGGACTGAAGAGATCTCTGGATTAATCCCCTCACATTCAGAAGATTCCAGAGCAAATCATGCATGTGATGAGGAACAGACAGAGGGTAAGAACCTGGGACTCATGACTCTAGAGTTCCTTTCAGCAGAAGCAGCACAAACTATCTGGGCTTGGTTGTCTTCCCAATCTCCCCTTAACCTCTCAAACACAGGAGTTTCCAGAGCATGTCCATCTTACGCCGATCACAGAGCCAACCTTGCTCTTAGAGCCACAACCTGGTTCTACTCAGGGGCTTACCCGTCTTGCCCCCAGGGTTCCCAGCAGCAGCCTCTCTCACAGTTTCCAGAAAAATATCAAAAAGTAGTTCCATATCTGAAGGTCCAGCTCGGTGCTCTGGGTGAAACTGGACACTGTTGAAGAGATTGGATGATGAAACCCATCCTTGTCACTGGCATGCCACCAGTAGCCTCAGAAGTAGAAGCAGGACAGAAGGGACTCGGTCACTACTAAGCCTTACTTTCCCATCTTTAAGACCCCCAGGGCATCAAAGCTACACAGATACCCAGTCACCCTGCAGCACCACCCAGGCTCACCTGAAGAAGGGCAGGCTGTCGTGTACAATGCCCTCGTTGGAGCCATCATTCGCATTGGTGAACAGAGGAGCCCAGCCTGCTGGCAGTGAGTCTGCTTCCACAGCAAACCCGTGGTTCTGGGACGTCAGGAAGCAGCGCCCAGAGCCCACCAGCAAACAAGGCTGGTTATGGCCTCGGTTCCCATATCTGGAGATGGAAGTATGCTGTCAGAGGCTCCTCTCACCATCTCTTCCTTACTGTACCAAACTTAGCTCATTTGGATCTCACTACTCTTGCTAGTCCCACTCCTATTTCCACACTAATACCCTCCTCAGCTCTCTCCAATTCCCCAGACAGCCCATTCCTCCCTTGTGTCCCAAGTGTGGGTCCCTTCCTGTCCCCACAAGCCCCACCTCATCTTATAAGTCTTGGCCCCAATGGCTAAGGCCAACAGCTGGTGTCCAAGGCAGATCCCGAAGACAGGTCGAGGATTAGGCTCAGATAAGACACGGCTCAGTGCAGATACCACACTGGGATAGGAGGCAGGATCACCAGGGCCATTACTTAGGAAGAGACCCTCATACTCTGAAGTAGACAGAATAGATGACATCAAAAAAACAGGGTCTCAACCAGAAGAGACTCACAGCCCACAGCTCTGGCCACAGGAGCAGAAATTGTGGTCTCCATCTTCCTTCCCGTGACTCATTCTGACTTTCAGCACTGGACTGACAGATTTTCTACCCAAGCTGCTGGTCTGAGGCTCTGGACAGGCCCCAGCTACTCACCCTGGCTGTCTAATGGGTGGTCCCAGGGTACCACAGTGACCTCAGCCCCATGCTGGCAGAGACATCGGATCTGATTATACTTGAGGCCACAGTCCAAAGCAAGGATCCGAGGGACACCCCCTGCATTGAATACTCGTGGAGTCTAAAGAATAAAGGACAATGATTGGTTGCTGTGACCAGCAGATATAAGATATGTCTACACAAATCCCTACCTTAAAGCTTCCTGCTTCTCCCCCAAGTGTTTACCCCAGTTGTGGGCAGAAAATTAACTATCATGCTGCTGCTTGCAAAGCTATCCTACTCTCCCTCTGTACCTTAATGGAGACCTCAGGCACCAGTGGTCGGGCATTGGGGTCCAAGAACGGCAGGGATGAAGGCTCTGTCCCATTCTGAATCAGCTTCCCCAGGAGAGACCCTTGTTCCCGCAATTTCTTAGTCAGCTCCCGAGTGTCCACTCCTGTCAAAATAGCACAGCCTCAGAGATCCCCCAACTCAAGCTATTGGTGAGGTTAGACTTCCATGAGCACTTTCCATTCCAGAGCCCTGAGTCACAAGCAGCTATTCTATGGACATCAAAAATCCTGGGCCTTCCTCATGGAAGGACACTACCATGCAGTATTCTTGCCAAAAACAGCACATCTGAATTGAACCATGATTGACCCAATTCTAAAAAATAATCCCAAGAGGGAAAAGGACATGCTAAATGACACTATAGGAATATAATCAGGAAAATGTGACCTGTGCAATACTCATGAGGAAAAAAATGACCTATTTTCATCAAATAGGTCACAAGGTCCATGGATTATTAAACTATTGTGGATGAAATGATGTGGTACTTAAGATTTGCTTCAAAATCATCTAGGGGTGGTAGCAGCGGTGCTACAATGAGATTAGTCCCGATGATTATGGAAACCAGGGGTTCACTATACTATTCTTTCCTTCGCATGTTGGCAGTTTCATTAGAGGGACAGTTCACTTTCTTCCCCAAGCCTCAGACCCCAATCTAAACTTCCTACCCCTTCTAGCACAACCTTAGACTCAGGTTCCAACAAACTTGAGAAACCCAATTCTTTCCATCTAGGCACTCTGCAGACCCAGACACCCGGGACTTGCCACCATACCTTGCAGGCCAGGGATACCATGCTGCTGCAACCATTCATGCAGGGTACAGGTGGCACTCCAGTGGCTGGGTGTGGGGCAGCACTCTCCCACCACCAGTCCTGCCACATGGATGTCAGAGGATTCAAACCACTATAGACAGAAAGAAGAGACTGTGAGGAGCCCAGCGCCAACGATCTCCCTAAGGCCTCTTCCCTCATTGTCTGGCCATGGACTTTCTGCTCAGCCATAGTGAACAGACTGCTGTTCCTTCAATATACCAAGCACTTCATACTTTCGCAGATAGTTCTTTTACTAACTCTGCTCCGTCCCATAGGAAACACCGAGCACGTGGGCCCAGGGTGCCTGATAACTGAAAATGACAATTTCCTTTCTCCTTCCTTTCCCTTTATCCAAAACTGAGATCACAAATTCCCTTTTCTGGGACCCCTTCTCACTTGCTCACTGCAGCTTCCTTCTAAGAGCTCACTTAGCACTTTATGTCCACCTATTTCTTGCTATTTACATTTTATTGTAAACATGTATTTGTTTCCGTCTGAAAACTAAAATCCTCAAGAACAAAGTGCTTGACACATTGTGTCAGTGAACAACCATGCCAAGTGCTCACTAGGTGCAGACATTGTAACAGATGTTGGAGAAAAAGCAGCAAGGAAAAAAAGGTAAGGTCCCTGTCTTCACAATGTTGATTTCTAATTTAAGAAGCCAGAAACTAACAAGATAACGAAAATAAACAAGGTATGTTATTAATTATACGTAGGTGCTGTTGAGTTGGTATTTGACCCTACATATAACAGGTGAAACACTATTGTGCTTCTCTGACATTCATAGAGTTTTCAATGGCAGATTTTTTAGGGGGAGTGGGTTGCCAGGTCTTTCTCCCAATTAATTATATAGAGTGTGATAAAAACAATAATAAGAATGGTACATAGTATATTACTAAAAATAAAGCCTCAGTGTACAATACTAGACATGACTATTTTGCTTTCCCACTTCATTTAGGATGACTATTTTTTAAAAGATAACAAATTTGTTAGTCAATAGATAAGCATTTAATAACTAAACAGAGAAACCAGAAATTTACGGGGTAGAGATCAGTATGTGTAAACTACATTCAAAGCCTGCGTGTGCGGGTGTGTGCTTGTAAGCCCAGCACTTGAACTCAGAAGGCTGAGTCAGGACAAACTCTCAAGTTTGAGGTCAATCTGGGCTACAGAGAGAGATTGTGGCTCAAAAAAAGAAAAGTTACATTTAGCCCAGTGGTGAAGAAGCTAAAGGAAGATGTAAAGGAAGAAGAATGTTGAGAGTGTTCTTCAGGGATTTGAAGAATGTTTGGTAAACCGGGCGTGGTGGCACACGCCTGTAATCCCAGCGGCTGGGGAGGCGGAGGCAGGAGGATCGCAAGTTCAAGACCAGAGACAGTCAGTGTAATTTAGCGAGACCCTGTCTCAGAAAATAATAAAATCTACAAAATGGGCTGGGGGTGCAGCTCAGTAGTCCAGGCCCTGGGTTCAACCCCTAGTACCGCAAAAAAAAAAAAAAAAAAAAAAAAAGAATGTTTGGTAGAACTTCCCCAGGCCTGGTGGAGTACCCGTGCCTGCACAAGTATATGTATAGCAAATGTGCCACAAAAACACCAATGTTGGGCTAATGACTGAGAAGCCTCATTTACCCTGATCCTATCTGGGTCTCATTTGGCAGTTTTATAAACTTAATTGTAGCGAGATGTGGTGGCACACACCTGTAATCCCAGCAACTCAGGAGGTACAAGCAGGAGGATCACAAGTTCCAGGCCAGAGACAGCCTTTGTAACTTAGCAAGACCCTGACTCAAAATAAAAAATAAAAAAAGGGCCGAGGGTGCAGCCCAGTGGTAGAGCACTTGCAAAGTATGTGCGAGGCCCTGAGTTCAATCCCCAAGTACCACAAATAGTAACAGCTATAATAAAACTCAATTTTGTCAGAGTGCCTAAATCTGACTAAACTGTCAACTGACATGCCAATAAAATTCACAAGATACTGCATTATAAATAAGAATGCAGTCTATTTAAAGGCTCATGATGAAAAAGGTTCCTTTCCAGGAATAACAATTAGTGTGTCCTTTATCTACAGCTCCTTCCTCCCAATGTCAGTGAATGGGAAGGCAAATTAACAATGAAAGCCTCAGCAAGCCCAGATCAGGACAAAGCAAGTTTTGAGGAACACCTAATCTAGGCTTTGGTGACTTCCACTATTACCTCAACTGCTGTGTGGATGTTTTTACTTGCTCATAGAGTAACTTACTTTCTAAAATCCACAGGAGAAGGAATATAGGAAGCCCCACTATAGGAGGAAATAGGGTTTTCAAACTTAAAGGTAAAAACATTATTACAAAGCATTTAGTGAAACAAGGGAATTTAAGGAGTCTAGAAGATTATAATCAAGTCATTGGTTTTGTAGGTAAACTGGCACCTGCTATAACTCTGTAAACCTAAAGCACTGCTCTGTTCAAATAACTATGCTGCAAAAAACTTTCATTGGTTCCTTATAAAATTAAACCCAAACTGAGTGTGGTGGCACATGACTGTAATCCCAGCACTTAAGGAAGCTGAGGCAGGAAAATCGTGAATTTGAAGTCAGCCTGGGATACACAGTGAGACCCTGCCACAAAGAAACAAAAAGAAAAGAAATTAAGCCCAGACTGGTCTGGCTTCAAAGCGCTCCATGTCCACCGCAGACTTTTTTCTCATTATTTCTGAGTTCCTAGCAATTTGGACAACTGTTCGCTCAAACCCTTTGCCACTTTCCTTTACCCATGCGTTCACTACACACACAATACTCTCAAAGGGGGTGCTACTCTGAGGCCTCAAGCACTCCAAGCCTCTTAAGGTACTTAACAACAGCTAACGAGGAGGGAGGCTGAGAAAGACACGGCATCCCGTTCCCAGTAAACAATCAGCCATTGAAAACTCTATGAATAGTAGGGACGCACTAACAATAGTGTTTGTCTGTTGTCCATAGGGACAGATACCGACTCCATGGTACCTAACTACTACAGGGCTAACTATAGTTATCTTAGTACTTATCATTGCAGCGGTATCCTTGCCCCCTCCAGGATGCCTAGGAGCGTGTCAATGTCATTACTTCACCAATAGTTAACTACTAATTTGAAGAGGAATGTAGAATAAGCACTGGGCGTGGCTACCTTGCTCAGGCCGAACTCATCCGCTTCATCTGGAGGGATGCCGTAGTTGCCGATCAGAGGATATGTCAGCACTAGGATCTGTGCTTTGTAGGAAGGGTCAGTGAGGGCCTCAGGGTAGCCGACCATGCCGGTTTGAAACACTGCAGAGAGAAGCAGGACTGGGTTCGGGCAAGGGCACCCTTCGGAACACTGCCCCACGGGGAGTAGACTGTGGAGGCTGCCTTGGTTGTGATGGATGAAAGGGCTGGGGTCGGGAGCACCAAATGGGGGAGAGAGGATGTGCAGTGGATGTGGGCAGGGCAGTTTGGGAGAAGGACATCAGAGAGGGATCAGGCTGGCAGCCCGCTCGAGCTTGCTTACCCACTTCCCCTGCAGTCGACACAGCGGCTCCAAAGGGCCGGCCCCACAGCACAGACCCGTCCTCCAATATCAGGGTCGCCATGGGGACGAAGCTGAAGCGGGGGCAAGCACAGAGACGCGAGAGGCACGGCAAGCCCCACAGGAACTATGCGAGGACAGCGCGCCGGAGTCAGTCCACGTGGCTCCCAGTGCGGGGCGCTGGAAAGGAGGCGGGCGCCGCCGGCAAGCAAGAACCCCAAGCGCGCTCCGCTGCTGCACGACTGCGGCGGCGCCAACAGCGGGCAGCGTGAGAGGCGGGGCATAGCACGTAAAGGGCGTGGCCAAAGGCGGGCCCGCGTCTCCGCAATGCAAAACCCTGGAGACCTGAAAAACCCAACCGCCCCAAGCAGGACCCCAGGCAAAGAACATGCAAAGGCAGGGCGCTTTTTCCAAAAAGGGAGAAAAAGGAGGAAAAAAGGGAAAATATTTATTGTAGTCAGCAGCACAAATGGGAACTGGCACTAGTCCACTCCTGATCCGAGTGTCCACAACACTGGAGGTGGTGTAACTTTTCATCTTCCTTCCAATGACAGCCTCAGCCTTGAGGAGGACCTGCTGGCCAATGATGTCTGTCAAGTGAGCCAATCTCCCTGGCTGGGAGGTCTGTCAAGTAAGCCAGTCTCCCTGGCTGGACTATGATAGGTCAGGATGATCTCTGGTCTGTAGGAAGCCCCGTGTGGCTCATGAAGTCTTGGCTTTTCGGCGTTGGGTTCCCCAAAGCAGAATGGAGATGGATAGTGTGGTGGATCCCAGAATCCCGAACAACATAAGCAGGGAGAAGGAGCCCTGTGATTAACAAACCAAAAAACGTCACAGCATTACATGGATGGATACATCCCAACAGTTCTTTCCTAGCTCAATTTGGGCAACTCCTTTTTGTTTCCTCTCCTAGATAAATGGCATCAACTCTTTGTCTCATAGCTCTTCTTTCAGAGATGGCCTTGTTCTCTGCATTCCTATTGTCCCTAATAAGGTCTAATTCCTTACCTGGCGCATACACTTGTAACCATGAAAGCCATCAGCACAAACACACTGCAGGAGACCAGGACCATCAGGTGCACAAGATCCATTCTCAGGACACACTTCTGGGAACCAGAGAGAAACAGAACATCACTGGATCTCATTAGGTATATTTCTCAAATACCTCCTTCAGCCTAGACTCTCTCAATCATTTCTAGGTTAAAAAGGAAAGAAAGAAGACCATAAATAATTAGAACATACTAACATAGTAACGTAGAACATAGTAACAATATTTTAAGAACTTTTCTTCCCGAGGAGGCAGAGCCTCAGAACTCTAAACAAAAGGCACTGAAACATCTTTATCTTTCTAAAGTGGAGAATATAAAGGTGGAAAGTTCCAGAAGCGTGGAGTTAAGAGAGCATACCTGGGTCCCCAGTGCTATTGCAAAGGTCCTTTTGCCCTTGACAGATTTTGCCGTCTCTATAAGAGGTAACATTTTTCCAGGCATTAATACCTCCAGGACAGATGACATCTTGTGGCAGTACCCTGAAGACAACAGAAGTGGACATGATGTGCAGCCTAAGGGGCTGGTGGTATAACTCAGCGCCAGAACAAGCACTCAGTATGCAAGAGGCCCTGGGTTAAATCGCCCGTACCAAAAAAAAAAAAAAAAAAAAAAAAAAAGAAGAAGAAAAAGAAAGAAAGAAAGAAAAAGGGAATCCCAAAGTTGCTAAACTCATAGCAACACCCTTCTTTGATTCTTTTCTCCCACCCCACCCTATTACTTACAGAGTCTGAAGCTGGGTAAAGCCTCGGAAAGTGTTAACCAAGTCACCCTTGAGGGGATTTGCCTGCAGGTCTCTGTGAAGCACACATTGTTAGCATTCTGCTCAGGATAGCACCCTATTTACATCCACATGCCTTTGTGGACTGTTAATCCAATTCTTATCTTGAGTTATCCAAGTTTGTTTGTTTGTTTGTTTGTTTTTGCAGTACCGGGGCTCTGAACCCAGGGCCTTACGTATACTTTGCAAGCTACTCTACCACTGTGCTGCACCTCCAGCCCCCTTAAATTTTTTAAATTGAGACAGAGTTTCTCTAAGTTATGCAGGCTGCCTCTGGCATCAAACCCATGATCCTCCTGCTTTCAGGCATGTGCCACCAAAGCCAGCCTGAGTTATCCAAGTTAAAATGTTAATATTTATCCATATTTTAAAGAGTCCATCTCCAGCTGAGTATGGTGGTACATGCCTATAATCCTAGTATTCATGAGGCTAAGGCAGGAGGATCTCAAGTTTGAGGCCAACCTGGGCTACAAATCGTTACTATCTCAAAAAACAAAACAAACAAAGAGTCCACCTCCAAAGTCTTTCCTATCAACACTTCACCATATTCACCTTTGGGGAAGAGGGTATCTAACCACTTACATGATAACAGCAGTACGTGCCTGAGGAAAGTTTGGACCAGGATCCTTCAGGGAACAGTTCCAGAGATCCAGCCTGGGGAAACAATTAGCATAACTATGTGTCTCTTTTCATCCATGGGGAGGTTTACATTTGATTATGCAACTCCCATTTTAGCTAATATTAATTGAACACAACTGTGTTCAGAACCACAAATCAGGTGCTTTGATAGACGGTTTGCCATTATTTATTATCCAAGATAGTTAACACTACTTAGAAGTATGGGCTGGGCTGGGATTTAGCTCAGTTGGTAGAGTGCTGCTCTGCAGTCTTTGAGGTCCTGAGTTCCATTCCATGTTGTTGTTAGGTGCCGTCAAGTCGAATTCAATTCCTAGCACCGCAAAAATGGGAGAAGGACGTGGCAAAGCACTCCCAAGGTAATCCTGAAACAGTCAGTCACTGAAAACCCTATGAGGGCTGATATGAGTCAGATATGACTCAAAGCGGCACCTAACAGCAACAACAGGAAGTATGGGCTGGGATTTAGCTCAGATGATAGAGTGCTGCGCTGCACTCTCTGAGGAGTTGGGTTCAGTCCCCAGCACTGCCAAAAAAAAAAAAAAAAAAAACACACACACACAGGAGAAGGCTGTGGCAATCCATCCCCAAAGCAATTACCAAACAATCAACCATTAAAAACCCTATGAGGGTTACTACTGGCACCTAACAAGAAGCTAGAAGTAGCTACTTAAATTTAACTAAAAATTCAGTGCTGCACTTGTACTAGTCACATTCCAAGTGCATATGAAATAATCATATTAGTGGCTACTTTGTTGATCAGGATAGATATGGAACATTTCCATCATCACAGAAAGTTCTATTGGGCCACACTGTTCTAATCAGTATACCTATACATTGTACATATATCAGAAGAAATTTTGTTTCTGGTCTAGAATAATGAATTTCATATTATGATTCTCAGATCCATAGAGGACCTTTAAGTGAAAAAAAATGCAAGTTACATAAACTTTCTTTCCAAGTGCTATCTATCACAGGCTGATTGTAAACTGTACATTAAGCACCGTGACACTCTACTTTCTTTTCAATAATCTTCAGTAATCCACCTGAATCTGCACTTCCCTCCCTACCCCCTCCCTGCCCTTTCGTCTTTCCTTCCTCCCAGTACTAGTTGAATCTAGGGCCTTGAGCATGCATAGGCAAATAAATACTTCACTACTGAGCTACACCTTCGGCCCCCTTTTTAAATTTTTTAATTTTGAGACAGGGTCTCAATAAACTGTCCAGGCTGCCTCTGTCCTTGAACCTGCAATCCTCCTGTCTTAGCCTATCAAGTACCTGGGATTACAGGCATGCACCACACTGCCCAGCTCCATTTCTTTATGCTACCAATATCTACCGAGTACCTACAAACTGGAAAAATTGGGAGAGTATAAAATATATATAATTTAGTAGCTTAGCTTTCAAGAGGCTTATAATGAGCCAGGAGCAGTGGCGCACTCCTGTAATCTCAGCAATTTGGGAGGTGGAGCCAGAAGGATCACTGTTTGAGGCCAAAGGCAGCCTGTGTAATTTAGCAAGACCCTGTCTCAAGATAAAAAAATTAAAAAGCCGGGCACACGCCTGTAATCCCAGCGGCTCTGGAGGTGGAGGCGGGAGGATCGCAAGTTGGAGACCAGAGGCAGTCTGCGAAACTTAGCGAGACCCTGTCTCAAAAAAAAAAGTAAAAAAAAAAAAGGGGCTGAAAGTGCAGCTCAGTGGTCCAGCACTGGCAGAGCATGCAAGCGTGAGGCCTTGGGTTCAACCCAAGTACCAAAAAAAAAAAAAAAAAAAGATAAAAAATAAAAAATGGGCTGCACTGCAGTCTAATGGCAAAGCACTTGCAAAGGTACCTGTGAGGCTCTAGGTTCAACCCACAAGTACCACCAAAAAAACCCCAAAAAACAACCCCCAAAAAACAATGTAACCATTAAATAAGAAAGAAGGATTGTGAGTATGAGGCTAGAGGTAACCTATGCAACTGAGACCTGTTTCAAAATAAAAAATTTTACAAAGGGATTGGGGAGTAGCTCAATGGTAGAGCTAATATGTGTGAGGCATTGGGTTCAAAACCCCAATATTGGAAAACAAAACAAAATAAGAAACAAGTAACCCACATGAATTAATCAGAAAGGAAGAAAAAGTATTAGCAATTTCTTGGAGAGTAAGGGAAGAATCTCCTGGAGACATGCAGCAAATAAACCAAAGATTTGATAATAAAACAATGAGTCTCTTTTTTAAATGATGCCATAAAAACCTGTAACAAGGCAAAAACTATGACTTTTAAGCAACATCAGCCAGTAAGAACTACAGGGTTGTTTACCTAGCCAAAAATGCTAAAACAATTTTAAAAGTTTGAGAGTCATGCTTTTGATGTCTCCAGTTAGACACAAATATTTATTCCCAGAGCCTAACAGGCAAGACTTGTAGACTCCAGTCTAGACACACTTTTCCAGTCTCCAAGGATGTCTTCTCCTCTCTCACCCCAAGATGGTGCCCTTCTGATTCAGGCAGCAGCGGGCGTTCAGCATTAACTCTGATGTCTGCTTACAATAAATAGCCACGTTTGACAAATTTTGCACACTTCCAGGACACTGGGTGCATATCTGCAAAAGAGAAAGAAATATTATTAGGACTCCAAAAAAAGTCAAGAGTTAACTGCCAATAATCTCTCCAAAATTCCTCTTAAGGCAAGACAGAAATGTGGCTTTTAATAAGGCTAGAGTAGGAGATGCCATTTTTCCCCTACAGCTGGGCACTGAATAAACGAACTAGAATTTGAGTACCAGCCTTCTCGCTCAGGGAAAGACCTCAACTTTGAGGATCACTACTTGAATATATTATGTTCTCTTCAGAGACTTCTTAATCTGACAGCTCCGATTTGACGGGTGTAAAAGGACTGCAGGTACACAAAGAACTCATCAAGCATCACAGAATGTACAGCCCTACCAACGCACTACGTACAGCTTTCGTGCATGGACAGCTTGCAAAAGAGCCAGAGCACTAATCAGTGAGAACAATTTTAAGTTATTCAAAGATTAAGGAGGGAGATCAAATTTCAAAGCTATTTGAATGTGGGCAGGGCGAGAACGCCAGATGCCTGGGCAATGTGAGTACTAAAGACCAAGATCCAGCGAGGGTGCAACTGGGACGGGACTCGGGAAGCTTCAGGGACGAAGAGCTTCAAGCGGCAGGGAGAAAGGGACAGCCGCGGGAGGGTGAGAGAGACACACGGCTGGCCAGCAATCCTACTTCGGCCCGACCTCAGACTTGCATCTGTACCTCAGGTAGCGCCAGAACCCTTTCCACACCCAGAGCCAGGAATAAGGCCGCAGCCCAGGGAACCAGGCTCGCAGCACTGCCCGGCTCTCTAGACGCCATTTTCCACTCCCTTCGACCTCCTTGACAGATCGCGAGAAGGCTGCGCGCAGCCCCGCCCCCGACGCCTCACGCCTCCACCTGGAGGCGTGGCCTAATCGGCCCCAGGCATCCCAGAGCATGGTACTGATCAGCCGGGTCTAATCCCCAAGTTCTCGGGTTCGGGATGCTGCTGCTTGCAGGGGTCAGCGCTAGTCTCTGCGTGCCTCAGTCTTTGCTCTGGTGGACAGACCCACCCTCCCTCCATCTCTGTCTTTAGCGCAGCTCTCTCGTCGTCGCTCAGCTGCCCTGAGTAGGCTGCAGGCTCCTTCAGCCTCGCGTTGTACGCACCCGGACGCCGAGGTCACGCCACTGCAGTGGTTCAAATCGCTTTTTCCGCCTTTTTCCGCCATCAGTAAACATGGCGGTGCGGCGGCTAGGGCGGGCAGGGGGCGGGGCCCCGCCGTCACCTAGCTCGGGCGCCTCGGCCCCGGCTTGCCAGCAACCCACGTGTGGACGCCCGGCAGGTGGGCCGGACGAGGGTAGGCTGGGGAGGAGACGCGGGAGGGCGGGGAAGGCGGGGCGACCCGCCCCTGACATGGGGACTGGGAAGGTCTCAAATGCCGGCGCCAGCGGTGGTCTCTCCACGTGTGGCGCGAAGGGGAAAGCTGGAGAGTAAGAGGGAAAGGGTGGTGAGGGCGAAGGGCAAACTCCGGCGGGAGGACACAAGCCTAAGAACACGCCAGGAGCCAAATCTCCTTCACCTGAGTCCTGAGACTGTGAAGCATTCTGGATCCTAGCAAGGAGGTAGGGACGGGATAGGCGCTTCCCTATCTCATTTTCTTTGCTTTTCCAAGAAAAAGGGAGCGATGCTGATCTTGGGAAGAAAAAAGGGACCTTCCTAGCCCTGGCTGAACCACGGAGGTAAGGCAAGGCAGCACTGCCCCAGAGTGGCCCGTATTCTAAGGGCGCTTGCGGAGCTCCGCTCCTATAGAGGGACAGCGTTGGCTTTGGTTAGAAGCCCCCAAGAACTCATCTTGAGTAGTCAAACCTAGGCTTTCCTTTTAGTGCTTCCAAGTATCTGCCTGTAAATCCTGGATTCACGTTTACTTTTAGCTAGCTGGGAGATTTCGGGAGTTTTTTTGGCCTTGAGGATTGAACCCAGGGCTTCCCCCATGCTAGGCAAGTGCTCCACCGCTGAACTTCACCACCAACCCCCTTTTTATTTTTTATTTTTTAATTTAATTTTTTTCCCCGCGGTACTGGGGGTTGAACCCAGGGCCTCGCGCCTACATGCTTTGTAAGTGCTGAACCGCTGAGCTGCGCCCCCAGCCCTTTCTTCTTATTTATTATTATTATTTTTGAGACAGGGTCTCCCTAAATTACGCAGACTGCCTCTGGTCTCGAACTTGCGATCCTCCCGCCTCTGCCTCCCCAGCCGCTGGGATTACAGGCGTGCATCACCACGCCCGGCTTTATTTTTTATTTTGAGGCAGGATCTCACTAAATTGCTCAGGCTGCCTCTGGCTTTGAGTCTCTGGGATTATAGGTGCACACTACGGCTGCGCTTAGCGAGATTTCATTTCGTTGTTGTTGTTAGGTGCCGTCGAGTCGGTATCCGACTCATAGCGACCCTCTGTACAACAGGGGAAACACAATTGTCAGTGCTTCTCTGCTGTTCATAGGGTTTTCAATGGCAGATTGATTTTTGGAAGGGGGTTTCCAGGGTTTTCAATGGCAGATTGACTTTTGGAAGGGAGTTGCCAGGTCCTTCTCCCAAGCCTACAGCTTCTGGTGTTCCCAGGCTGTCTCCCATCCAGGTACTAACCAGGCCCGACCCTGCTTAGCTTCCGAGACCTGACGGGATCACGGGATCGGATGCCACAGGGCTACAGCTGCAGGCGTCATTTCAATAAGAGCCCTCAAACCTTTCAGATCTTGAGGAATTTTAGGGAGGAGACAGATTTGTGTGTGTGTGTGTGTGTGTGTGTGTGGCAATGGGTCCTGCAGAGGGCCCTTTGCATTTTTATTTTGCCTTTTTATTTTTCATAGTAGGAGTTTGGGGTGTAGCTCAGTGGCAGAGCACTTGCCTAGATGGGTTCAATAACCTTTGTAGGAGTTAAAGCAATCTGATGGAGTATGTGATCACAATGAGTTAGACTTTTTAAAAGGAACACCCACACACCAGCTGTTGAAGCCCTAGTGTGTCTCAATTCTAGTTAAACAACCTAGCTCTTCCTTTTGGCTCCACACTCTGAGACTGGCAAGTCCATTGGATTTAGATCAGTGTAGAGTTTTTAGAAAGTCACTACTGCTTTGTTCCTAGAATTGAATTGTGTCAGATGAAGTCTTTGTTACTGTGTTGAGTTTTTCTGCCTTGTCTGACTATCTTCAGCCATGGAAGAGGGTGGTTTGCACATCAGGCAAATAGTTTTATCAAGAAATTCCAGTGGTAAAGGAACCCCGTCAGTACTGGAACCTTTGTTGCTTTCTCCAACCATCTTCCTATCCAATACCACTGATCCTTTAGTGCTACGTGTTCTCATTTGCACGCAACAGATTTCTTTCTTCTCTCTCTCTCTTTCCTTCCTTCCTTCCTCTTTTGATACAGGGTCTCACTATGTAGCCCGGGCTGGTCTTGAACTCAGTGATTTCCTGCCTCTGTGTCTTGAGTACTGAGATTACAGTCATGCATCACTACCCCTAGAGACATCTCTCTTTGTTATTCTCCAGTAGTTCCTGTTATTTCTATCATAGCAGTGAAAACTTGCCAAAGAGGAGTGAAAAAATTAAAAATGTGGCAATATACAAAGGCCCGGGGCATCTTTAAGTTAAACCAGAGTGGCCTGTTGGGAATCTTGTTCTAGAGACAAGCATTTGTGACTGTGGGACGTGTGTGACCCAAGAGTTGTCAGTTCTGATTTTTTCTTTTCATTGGCCCCGGGAAGTTCAGAGTTCAGATTTAGTCTGTATGAGGCCACACCTTGCCAACTAGGCAACATGTACCCAAAAACACAGTATAGGAGAGCCAGAATACAGCCTGATCTTTCTCCTAATGGGCAGGAGCAGAAGACAGTTTTCATTAATCTGTCTCTAGATTAGTTGAAATCTAAACTGTTGCATGAATAACTGACTACAATTAGCACTCTGTTCTTTCCCTAATCCTAGGAGTAGTGGGAATAGGGCCTCTGGTGAGTCACCTGTCATAGTTGCAAACAGCACTATTTCTTTCTCCTTTGTTTTGTTTCATGATGTATAACCCTAAAGCAAGTTATTTAAGTTTCAGTTATCTTGCGAAAACTGGAGAGTATTCCTGTCTTAACCTGAGACATGGTATTTTGAAAATATTACCTGTTGTTACTTAATCAGCATTACAATGTTTGTAAGGCACTTAGCACACTACCAGTTACATAGCAGATGTTCAGAAAATGTTAACTATCATCATGATAGTCTACCATAGCATTCTCTGTTTTTTGTTTGGTTGGTTGTTTGCATTTTTCCCCTATACCAATAAGTACTACAAGAGGATTGCTTCTGAAGACAAGATGATATACATGGAGAGCAGGCTAGATGGGGAATCACTAGACCTGGGTTCTCATCTGCCCTCTGACAATAATTGGCTGTGCTTTCAGAAAGGTCTCTTGAACCATGTGGGCCTTAGATAACTCTTACAGTCTCTTCATCTGTTTTTGTTTGTTTGTTTGTTTGTTTTTTGTTTTTTCAGTACTGGGAGTTGAACACAGGCCCTCACGCTTGCATGCTTTGCAAATGCTGGACCACTGAGCTGCACCCCCAGCCTTTTTTTTTTTTTTTTTTACTTTTTGAGTAAGGGTCTCGCTAAGTTTCACAGACTGCCTCTGGTCTCGAACTTGCGATCCTCCTGCCTCTGCCTCCCAAGCCGCTGGGATTACAGGTGTGTGCCACCGCGCCCAGTACAATCCCTTCATCTCTGAAATGAAGGGATTGTAAGGGTGATCTCCTAAGAGCATTGAAATACTATGATCCCATCCTTGTTCTTTTTAGGATTGTGGTGTATTTCTGGAGGATTACTATTTTCTGTAGAGTTAGAAAAGCAACTTTCCAGTCTTCTCTCAGCTTCTCCTTTCCAACTCTGTCAAGCACACAGAGTGCCAAGAAAGACTCAGGCTGAAAGCCTAATCCATCTAAGAATGCTGTTAAATGTGAGCTCCCTGCTCCCCATTCTGGAACTTGTAGGGCTGAGTTGGGGGGTCATAGGGGGATAGGGCCATTTGGATCACAGCGATTGGTTCCTTGAAGGGGCCAGAACAAATACCTGCTGAGCTTTTCCCTGCCCCCAATTCCTGATCTCTCTGAGTCAAACCCTAAGCCTCTGCCCAGCTTCACACAGCTCTGCCTCAGCACAGGGATTGCTTCTCCAGGTAGGTGTCTGCCCACAGCAGGATGGGCCCACTCTCTTCAGTTGTTCTTGCCACCACCTCCCTGACTGGCTTGCCTTTTTGTTTCCAAAATGGGCCTGGCATCGTAACTGAATCTCTGCCTCCTGCACAGTACCCTATCACCTTGCCACTCTCTCTCTTTTGAGTCCCACTACCCTTGTCAGATCTGCTATTGACTGTGGTGTCACAGGAGAGGGGCTGAGAAATGGATGACAGGATTCCTCTACGTTTGTTGGGAAGAACATTAAGAAAGGGGCACAGAGCAGTTGGTCTGCTGGTGCCTGCAATGGAGTTTGCAGTTGCTGTGGAGGTGAGCTCCCTGGTGATCAGTGCTGAGAAAGGATGATGTTAGGGTGACACTGGGGGTTATGGGAAATGGAGCTAAGGGCAGAACAGGGGAAGCCCTGCTGTCATGAGTCTCAGTTTCTTCTTTCCTGCTGGTCTGTGGCGCCAGGCAGAGCTCTGCTGGCTCAATACCTTGTAGTGACTGGACCTGTGCCTGCAAGTGGAGACAGGGGATTCTGACAAGAAACTTGGGCTAGAGTTGATTTTTCTTTTGCTACTTGAGTGGAGACCCACAAATATTCTTGAATTTCAGAGCTCTGCACACCCAAAGGTCCTGGCCACGTTGTCTCCTGGTGGTCTCCCTGTGCTGCTATCTTCCTTCCTTATCTCCCCTATGAAACTCTGTGAGGCCTGTGAGGCCTTCCTAGGCCAGTCACCATGCTGGCTGGTCCAAGTCTAATGGGGGTGGCATATCTGACGTCTGCAGGTGGGCAGTCATGAGGGCAGAGTTGGCTTGACTGGGAGCTGACTCCTTGCAGCTTCCTCGGACCATGTTGCTGAGTGGAGGAGGACTGTGAGACCGTGGCTAGGAACCAGCTGGGAGCCACTTGCCTTCCCCAGCCCAGCTGAGTGGTGGCCCAAAGCCTAGGAGCGTCAGCTGGCTGCAGAGCACAGACACAGTGAGGATGAGTATAGGGGTGAGCCCCTCAGTTCCCCTCCTCCCTACCTCAGACACAAGCGTGGTGGCCTCCACCTTCTCTGTTGTGGACTATGTGGTGTTCGCCCTGCTGCTGCTTCTCTCCTTGGTTATCGGACTCTACCATGCTTGTCGCGGCTGGGGCAGCCATACAGTTGGCCAGCTGCTGTTGGCAGACCGCAAAATGGGCTGCCTTCCTGTGGCACTGTCCCTCCTGGCCACCTTCCAGTCAGCTGTGGCCATCCTGGGCGGACCATCTGAGATCTACAGATTTGGGACCCAGTATTGGTTCCTGGGCTGCTCCTACTTCTTGGGGCTGCTGATCCCGGCTCACATCTTCATCCCTGTCTTCTACCGCCTGCATCTTACCAGTGCCTATGAGGTGAGCAGGGAAGGAGGGGAGGAGCACAGGGACCTCCAGGGGTAGGCAGGAATGGAGAGGAGGATGGGGCACAGGTGAGGGAGCTGGGACCTCAGATCACCTTCAGCTAAGGAGAGTGGCAGAGAAATTCTCCTGAGTTTCTCAGTTCTTCATGAGTGGGGTCTGAGCTGGCTAGGGGATAAACAGGAGAGTGCCATGGCAAGGGTGTCCAGAGTGTAATATTCCCCCATGTTCCTGGGGCTCTTGAGGAAAGATGTGTGTATTTTTATTTTCTCCCGTCTACTCCCACGCAGTACCTGGAACTTCGATTCAATAAAGCAGTGAGAGTCTGTGGAACTGTGACCTTCATCTTTCAGATGGTAAGTGGAATGTGATAGAAATTGAGCCTGGAGCATGACTTTGGGAGAAGGCGAGGGAAGTGAGCCTAGGTGAAGGGGAGCCTTGGGGATATTGGAGCTGAGTTCCATCCTTCTTTCTTTCCAACTGCATCTCCTGTTCCCCTCACATCCTTTTCTACATCCAACAGGTGATCTACATGGGAGTTGTGCTCTATGCTCCATCCTTAGCCCTCAATGCAGGTGAGGAATCATAGCCCCGGTGAGGTGGGAAAACACCTCTGGGAGGGGCAGAGGGAGGGTAGTGTGCCAAGAAAAACCCTGACCTTGGAGAGGGAGTTAACTACCTCCGTATAGGGGCCCTTAGGTTGGTCTCTACCAGAGGTAAAAAGCAGACCTAGTTCACATCACTTCAAAGCTGATCAAATATTACTGTGCCACACCTGAACTGGTAAATCAACAGCATTTGGTGGAGTTGTGCAAACATTTTTCCCCGATACTGAATGATTTATTTCATCTTTATTACTAATCGTTTCCTCTCTGTGACTTGTCATAGCTGTCCTCACCAGGGCTTCTGTGGCTTGTCCCTTGGGAAACCTCCCAGAGATGGGTTTGTGACTTTTATCTGCTTACAGTGACTGGTTTTGATCTGTGGTTGTCAGTGCTGGCTTTAGGCATCGTCTGTACCATCTACACTGCACTGGTAAGTGCAGAATCCCTGGGGGCTGGAGGAAGCTGGGAGGAGAAAGAAGATGAGATAAGAATATAGGGAGGAGATGGAATGAGATCCTAGGGTGGGTGGGTTGAAATGAGATTTAAGATAAGATGTAGGAGAGGGGATGGCCTATGAAAGCAGAGGATAAAGGGGAATGAAGTGAATAGACTCTCAGCAATTACACAGGGGCAGTGTAGCACCCTCACTAGTGGTATGGCAGCCTCCCTATGGATGATTTGGAAGATGTTTGTGGCAGGTGTGCTCTCTTGTCCCTGCAGGGTGGTCTGAAGGCTGTCATCTGGACAGATGTATTCCAGACACTGGTCATGTTCGTAGGGCAGCTGGCAGTTATCATCGTGGGATCGGCTAAAGTGGGCGGCCTGGGGCATGTGTGGGATGTGGCTTCCCAGCATGACCTCATCTCAGGGATTGAGTAAGTATGCACCTTCCTCTGATTGGGCCTGCAGTGCCTTGGAGCAGAGCCCATCCTAGAGCCTGGTCTCAGGGCTGTAGTAAGCAAAGGGCAAGCTAAGACTTGCCAACACTACATGGGTTGAAAAGCTTGTATTGCAGAGAGGGAAGGTGATCATGGGTGCCCAGCTGGTGTTTGTTTGTGGAGGGTGAAAACATTACCTGGAGGTGACCTGGGATGAGAGGACTGGGGTTTAGCTCAGTTGGTAGAGAGCTTGCTCTGTATGCTCTCAGGCCTTGGGTGTGATCCCAGCACAACAAAAACGGGAGAAGGACTAGGAAGCCCACTCCCAAAACAATCAGCCATTGAAAACCCTACGAATAGCAAGAGAAGCACTGACATAGTGCTGGGGATGGCACAATGTCAAGGAGTGTGTTGTTCTGTTGTACATAGCGTTGCTATGAGCCGGACCCAACTTCATGACATTTAACTGTTAGGTCTGTGCAGAGGGAGGTCACACCATCACACTAGGCCATATGTGAAGCAAAAGGCTTTTATTATAAGCACCTCAGTGAAGGTAGGCTGATCATATATCTAATATCTAGGTGTAGACTGAGGAATTTAAGATAAGGACTAGGCCGGGTATAGTGGCTTACACCTCTAATCCCAGTGACTTGGGAGGCTGAGGCAGGAGGATTGAGAGTTCAAGGCCAGAGGCAGCCTACATAATTTAGCAAGATCCTGTTTCAAGATAAAAAGTAAAAAAAAGGGGGGGGCTGGGGTGCAGCTCAGTGGTAGGGCTGTTACAAAGCATGCATAAGGCCCTGGGTTCAACCCCAAAGTACCCCATAAAAAAAAGATTAAGGACTAGAATCTCTTCTGGGCTGGTAGAGTCTGTTTTGGTGTATCTTTTCATTGCAACTGTTAAACAGGTCAGAAAAGTCATGGGATTTTCATGTTTTTTCTGAATAATTTCTGAAGTTTTTCCAAGTTTACTGCCTTATGAGAAGACCATTTAAGGCCTTCAGTGTGACATGATTTCTACTTTGGCAGCCATTTCCACCTACCTGGTCATTCCAGTGGGGTTCCCTTTTGGGCACTGTGTTTATACCCACTGGGTTGTTGTGGGTTTGTTGTCAAAGGCTCTCTACATAAACCTGTACCTCCCGCCATGTTTGAGCCTTTTACTCGAGGGCTAGGGTTGAAGATAAAATAACATAAAGATCATTCTAAGTGAGATCATAGGGTTGGCTTAAGTATTCAGATTCCTTTATAAAAGTCATGGGATCCTTGTAAAGGACCCAAGCCTTTTATTAATTTGAGAAAGATCAGTGAGAGAGAAAGGGACATGGACTCCCATTATACCCTCTTCTCCGGCCACTTCTTGGAGAACACATTCCAGAATGGGGGCTTGTGAAGAGGTGGAGGGGGGCTAAAGGAGTAAGTGTTAAGAACCAAAAAGAGTACAGGATTGGGTATGGGATGGCATAGGAGGTGGGCAGAGGCTGAGGTACTGGGTGGGGGATTGGTTGACCTGGATGAGGGGCTGGAGCTATAGGAGGAGGATGATCTGCAGGGTCAAAAGGAAAAAGAGGAAGGATTATCATGATTAGAAGTTGAAGGTTTCTGGTGAAGAAGGTAAATTTGAGCGGGAGAGCAAGGATCACAAAGATCTGGTCCTGTTCTGAGTGCCAAAAAGGCCTGGATGTAAGGAACTTCAACCCATTTTTCTTTTTTTCTTTTTTCTTTTTTTTTTTTTTCAGTTTTTTGTAGTAATTACCTATGTCTGTCAAAATATTGAAATCAAAGGTCCCATTCTGGGTCCATTAGGGTTCATTATCCAATATATATTGGGGCCAGGCAATGTTACAATAAAAAATAAGGCGTTCAGGTCTCAAATCCTAGGCCAGGCCCAAGGGCTGAAGGTCTTTCAGGAGACAGCCAAGCGGAGTAGACTGAAATTGATGATTGAGGATTAGCCATAATAAGAAGCTTGATGGTTCTCCAACTTGTCCTCAGTGCCCAGTGCCAGAGGAAGGGTGTTCCTTACTTGAGTCAGAGGGAATGAAGAGGGCCCACCACAGTCAGGCATCCCTGAGTGGACCAGGTCCCAAGAGGCAAAGCCTCAGTGAGAGAACACTCTGACCAGTACTGGATTTTGGAAGGGACTTGGTCCCACCTTACAGAGTGTCTCAGAATGGAATGAGAGGAAGGAACAAGCTTGACCCAATGGGAAGAGTGTATATACACACACACACACACACACACACACATGTGCGCGCGCATGCGCGCGCGCACAATTTACCTGATTTAGTCAATTTGAACAGGGAGGGGCGAAGTCCAGGTATCTGGTGAGGTGAAATTTCAGTTGATCCAGTCCGAGAGGCTGTAGCCACTGCCTACAACCTCCCAGGTTTCAGCACCATATGTTAGGTCTGAGCAGAGAGCTCACACCATCACACTAGGCTGCATGTGAAGCAAAAGGCTTTTATTATAATAAGCACCTCAGTGAAGGCCAACTGATCCTACTAAGAGTAGCAGCAGCTGCCTGCCAAGAGGGAATCATTTATATAGAGGCTTTTTGTGAGGGGAGGAGAAGGGAAATGACTGCTACAAGGAAATAAGCTGGTGCAGTCCTCCTGACTTCTTAGCCTCCCAGGCGATGCTAATATGATTGTCAGGTTGAGAGCTGCAGTTTAGGCCAATAGTTCCCAAACTTTACTACACAGAGAAGCACCTGAGCTGAGTGCCATGTTGCACACCTATAATCCCAGCAACTTGAGAGGCTGAAGCAGGAAGATCACAAGATCAAGGCCAGAGGCAGCTTGCACAATTTAGTGAGCCTTTTGTGAGGGCAATAGGCCATGGAGGGATTGATGGTAGAAAAGTACAGAACATATCCCCCCCCATGGGGCTGGGGCTTTACACTAACAACAAAACCTGGGATGAGGCTAGAGTTGGAGAAATGGAACCTCCCTCCAATTTGCTGTGCTGTCTCTTGAGTCCACCAGCTCCTTGCCTTCGATCACTCCCTTGGCTTAGCGGTGATGTCTCTGCTTGGCCCTCCATTGATCTCTCTTGCAAGGAGGACAGGAATGCACTTTGGGGCTGTGGCACAGTGACTAGGGAGTGTCTGTTGCAGGCTGGATCCTGATCCCTTTGTGCGGCATACCTTCTGGACCCTGGCTTTTGGAGGTGTCTTCATGATGCTGTCCTTGTACGGGGTGAACCAGGCTCAGGTGCAGCGCTACCTCAGTTCCCGCACAGAGAAGGCTGCTATTCTGTGAGTGCAGGGACGGGAAGCAGCAGAGGAAGGGCGTGGGGAAGGGATTCCCTGGAGGCAGTTGGGGTGGGGAAGGTTCCAGGGGACATGGACCCCCACTGGGGCCAGGATGAGCATGTGTGAGGCCGTCTCAACATCTCTGCCCTTGCCACCGGCCTCTTTTACAGTTCCTGTTATGCAGTGTTCCCCTGCCAGCAGGTGGCCCTCTGCATGAGCTGCCTCATCGGCCTGGTCATGTTTGCCTATTACCAGGAGCATCCCATGAGCACCCAGCAGTCTCAGGCAGCCCCTGACCAGGTGAGAAAGCCTGCCTGGTTCCTTCCTATTCCTGTGGAAAGCCAGCATGGGTCCCTAAGTGGGGTGTCTGGGTAGCTGTGGGTGGCTGCAGAAAGGACTCCCACACTGGATGGGAGATGGATGTAAAGTCCTCCACCACTCTGAGGTTCCAACAACCTAGCTGGTCACATCCCACCTCCTGGCATCACCTAATCCGTTCTCACTGTACTTGAGGGGTGGGGACCTCCTTTGGCCAGTGCCCCACTGTGCACTACATGCTATTCTGGGAACCATCACATGCCTGGTCTCATCTAAGTCTCCGCAGAGGATGCAGTGGGCTTGGCAAGGTCAGCAGCATGCTGATATCACACTGCTCGTCAGAGGCAGACCCGCGTGGGTTGCAACATTCTCTCTTTAGAGCCAGTTTTCTCCCCGCTTAGGGGTGATAACTTGGCAACAGAGGCCTCTCTGTCTGGAACCTCTTCCTGACACACCCAGGCTTTGTAGACTGGCAGAGGCACATGCAGGGGGGCTTCCCCCCACCATGTGCCTGGGGAAGGCATCGCTCTGAGGATAGCCACATTCTCTCCTCTGCTTGCAGTTCGTCCTCTACTTCGTGATGGACCTCCTGAAAGGCCTGCCAGGCCTGCCTGGGCTCTTTGTTGCCTGCCTCTTCAGTGGCTCCCTCAGGTACTTCGTTCAACCAGTTTCCCCAGGCATGGTGCACCTACCCCTGCCTCATACGAGGGCACAGGTGAGGCAGGGATCCCCTGAGTTTCTCAATGTGCCGATCATTGTAGATGACAAGAGACAAGTCACCTGCATAGGATGGAGCACAGCCTTGCCCGAGACATACCCCTATCTTCCTTAAAGTTTCTCCTTTCATAATACCAGACAGCCCCCTCTTTAAACAAACCCGAGGTCTCATCAGAAAAGGATAGTGTCAACTGGGTGTGGTGGTGCATGTCTGTAATTCCAGCACTTGGGAGGCTGAGGCATGTGGCCCATGAGTTCTAGGCCAGCCTGAGACCCTGTGTCAAAAGAAAAGAAAAGGACAGTGTCCTTGTCTTTTCAGCCTCCTCTAAGGTAGCCTGGACTGTGATTGTGATGATGATTCCTTGGCTGCACATGGCATCCTGCTGTGGGTGCTGTTCCTGCTATAGACTCCTTATTCTGCCTCTCTCCGCTCCTGGACTAAACACGGCTCATCATCCTCTTTCTCCTTTCCAGCACCATATCCTCTGCATTTAACTCACTGGCAACTGTTACGATGGAAGATCTGATTCATCCCTGGTTCCCTGAGTTCTCTGAAGCCCGGGCCATCATGCTTTCCAGGAGCCTTGGTGCGAATGTGCTTCTGTATAGCTTTGGTTTTGTTCTTTCTGAGGTACACCCTGACCACTGTCATCAGTCTGCTGTAGAGCACTTGCTTTATGCTGGGCTCAGCACATGCCTGATGAAGCACACAGCCTTCACCCTATGGCTGCTTATGTCTCAGAGCACTGTCCAGAGAGGTTTCTGAATCATGTAGGAGTGAGGTCAGGGGCAGAGGGACCTGGAGCTGGGGCATGCGGTAATGGGGCCTCTCTTCTCAGCAACACAGGTGGTGGTTTGGCTGGGGAGGTTGCTTTGCATTTCCCCCACTCTTCTTGTGTTAATTCACATCTTGTTTCTTCCCTTCTGCTTCTCCCCAGCCTGTGGCTATGGGCTGCTTTGTTTGGGAATGGCCTATATTTCCTCCCAGATGGGACCCGTGCTGCAGGTAATGACTGTGGAGGGGGAAAGCAATTCTTAAGGGAGGAAGAGAATTGATTGAAACAGGAAATCGGGGAAGCCAGCTATTTGAGGGGAATGACCTAAGGGGTAAGATGTCATGAATTCCCCATTGATAGGTCACCCTTAGCCATGAATAAACACTCAAGTGGCCCAAAGTCCCAGAGTCATTTCTGGGATATTGGCTCAAAGAGAACTAGGGGTCAGTCTCAGATGAACCCAGAGTACATGCCCTCAGCCACTCCTACTCTCTGGAAGAGACAGGCGGCTGATGAGTGCTCTGAGGTAGTGACGTTGGGGTCTCTGTCCTTTTCCCCTCAACCCTTCCCTCCCCAGGCAGCAATCAGCATCTTTGGCATGGTCGGGGGGCCACTGCTGGGACTCTTCTGCCTCGGAATGTTCTTCCCTTGTGCCAACCCTCTTGTGAGTGACTGCACCTGGCTTCAGTCATGTGCACGTGGATAGGCCTGAGGACTGGGTGGGCGGGGCTTTCAGCAGGAGTGCTGAACATGTTGTGAGGGTTTGGTGAAGTTGGTCTTGTGACAGCAGAGTTTGCTGTATCTCTGGGCAGGGAGCCATCGTGGGCCTCTTGGCTGGACTCATCATGGCCTTCTGGATCGGCATTGGGAGCATAGTGACCAGCATGGCCTCTCGCATGGCACCCTCTTCCCTTAATGGGTCCACCTTCTTCCTGCCCAGCAATCTGACTGCCACCAGTGTGACCACCCTGATGCCCTCCACCACCCTCTTGAAGTGAGGCGGGGCTTGCTGTCTTGCTCCTTGCAGGGGAGGGGGAGGTGGAGGGGGGAGTGGCTTGGTTTTGAGGGACTGCATAGGGGTCTTCTTAAGGGATAGGCCTCAGAAGGTTGGGTTGGGTGCTTAGACCATGCAGATGGGTGGAACCAGGTGCCTGAAGAATGCTGTGCAAGAGCATCGCTAATCATCTTCTTCCCTCTGCCCTCCCAAGGCCTACAGGATTGCAGCGGTTTTATTCCCTGTCCTATTTATGGTATAGCGCTCACAACTCCACCACAGTCATTGTCGTGGGCCTGATTGTCAGTCTGCTCACTGGTAAGAGTGTGGGATTGTGGCACAGAGAAACAAGGAGGGGCTGAGGGGTTTCTCAGGGACTCTGCATTCTGGGGGTGGAGGGCCCCTGCCTTTTGAAGGCCTTGAGTGTCAGTAGCAGGCAGGCCTCCCAGCTGAGATCCAGGAGGTGTGTGGGCGCTGGGATCTCTGGCTGCGGGGAGAGCAGAGGGCTTGCTGCTCTGGAGGCTTACCTGGAGGAAACTCACAAGTGCCTTTGCCTTCAGGGGGAATGCGGGGCCGGCCCCTGGACCCTCGGACCATTTACCCCGTGCTGCCAAGACTCCTTGCCCTCCTGCCCTTGTCCTGTCAGAGGCTTTGCTGCAGAAGCCGCAGCCAGGTGGGACCTGCTGTCACATGATCCTCTCCTTTCCATCTTCCATAGATGCCACCTAACAACCATGTCCCCTTCCATCCCCTTTTCTCTCCCTCGCCCCCAGGGCACCTCTCCTTAATCATCTGCCTTAGCTTGGGTGGCCCATAGCAGCTGCCTGAGCCTCCACTTGCAGGGCCTCCGGGCCTGTGGGGAGCAGAAGGATCTCGGGCCAGAGTGTAGCTCAGCCCAGCCTTTCTGCTGCCTTCCCTGGTTGTACTCCTGCACTGGGCTCCCCACTTCCTTCCCCCTGCTCCCCACATCCGGCCTGGTTCGGCTCCTTCCTCCCAGGGACCAAAGCAGGGTCTCTCACCTTTCCTGCATGTGTCCCTTCACCTCCCCTTGCACACATTCACTAGCTCCACCACCTTTGCTCTGCGTATTCCTAGGACATTTCCATGGACCCCGACCTGTTTCCAGAGAAGATGAGGAATGGGGTGCTACAGCACAGCAGAGAAAAAGAAAAGATGGCTGAAGATTGTCTAACCAGCCAGGGGTGCAGCCCCACCTTCATTGTTCAGGAAACCTCCCTGTGATGGGGACCCAAGTCCCCAGCCTCTATCCTCACTGCAAGGCAGCAACCAGAGGCCACCCTGTAGTGCAGAGATGCGTCTCTTCATATGTTCTGCAGGGTTCTGTCAGTGTGGCCTTAAAGGTTCTTAAACCTGCTATGGAAACTGTTGCATCTTGGACATGTGAGGTTAGGGCAGGGTTTTTCCTTGTCCCTTGCCAGTCTTTTCTCTTGAGGACCAAGCTTGCAAGGGGCAGGATTGTGGCAGAAGTGGGGTTAGAAGCAAATCCTCTGGGAAAAGGATAATGGGTAACAGTTTCTGATTTAAGATAGCCAGGGTCTTTCAGAGTGGTTTGAAGCAACACTCCCAATTATAACTGCCCTAGATCCCAGTTTGGCAAAATTGACCAGCTCCACCACAAAGCATGAAACTACTTTAGCCAACTTGCTTCCTTCTGTGTCCCATCTCAGCATCAATTCTGTCAGCCACAGTGGGCCCACACAATTACTTTCAGGTTGTCCGACACATGAGCCCTTCTCATTCTTAACTACCTCCATTCTTGAGAGGGAGATTTTGGTGTCCCTGGGCCTCTCACAGTAGGCAGGTATGTTCATCTACTTTGCATAGTGTGGGCAAAGTTGCCATGTCATTGACTTCAGCCTCCAACTCTGAGATGGACATTTGAGGACAGGGCAAATATGGATCCAAAGATCTAGGGCTGTGACCAGGTCCTCTGTGGAGTGTGCTGTCCTCCCAGCTCCTGAGCCAGGCCACCCTGGTGTCATTCTGTTATCCATGGTCCTGTTTCCTTTTTGGAGTTTCTTCCTCACGTATCTTTATTCCTAGGGAATAAAAATGGCTTTTAGACCTAGAGTCTGGGCTCCTGTGCTATCTCCAACTGTCTGCCTATCCCCAGCCCCTGGGGAAGATAAAAGAGCCCCCTATTGCACACAAGTGTCTTCCTGAACTGAGGAAAAGGCAAAGGAGACTGGTGATGTGGCCTTGAGTCTCTACGGCCGGCCACTGTGTCTGTGTGGGCAGCATGCGGCTCGTCAGGATGGAAGATGCACTCTCCCTGTGCCTTAGTCTGCCACCTACTGCCACACTTGTCCTTTGCCAGAACAATTGCAGTTTTGAGATTTTCACTTTTAAGGCTAGAAGAAAGCTGTTTGACTTCAGAAATAGAACATTTAGTCTAGACTTCTATGGTCTTGTGAAGAACACTGCCCTCTGCCCTCCCACCCCTGGTCTCTAGCCCTGCCTACCCCTGTCCAACTGCCCGGAGGCAGCTCTGTACAAGCTCTCGGAGGTCCTGCAAAGACAGGATCAGGCAGACACAAGGGCTCAGCCTTCGCCGAGGCTTTCTCCCATGGCTTCCAGTCATAGTCCCGATGCTCCCCCACATCCCCTGCAGCTCGGGCAGACATGTTCTGTGTCTCCTTCCATACTTCCCCTCGGCATGCTTTTATGTACACGTGTGTATTTGTTAAGAAATAGGGTGTCACTTATTGTCTTGGCTGGCCCTGGGTTCAAGTGATTCTCCTGTCTCATCCTTCCATGTAGGTGGGGTTATAGGCATGCACCGCTATACCTGGCGTTCTGAGTCACCCCTCAACCCTGCTGCCCTGGCCACCCTTGTGGAGGAACAGGGCTCATCCTGCCGAAACCCAGACTCCAGCCACTCCCAGCCTAAGAGGCCTTATACTGCTGCCCTCTTTTTTTTTTTTTTTTTTTTTCCCCCCTCAATTCACAAGGCTTTGGAATTGAAGATAAAAATTCCTACTCAGCAGGGAGTGGTGGCATACTCTTGCAATTTCAGGAGGCTGAGGCAAGAGTTACTGTGAGTTTGAGGCCAGTCTGGGCTACATAGCAAATTCCAGATGAGTGAGACCTTGTCTTACTTCTTTTCTTTTTTCCCCTCAATATGGACTTTTAAATACCTGGTCATGAGCTACTCTTGGAAGTCTAGAAGGCTTGGAAGTAACTTTGAATAGCCAGAGACGCATTCACTAATGCTGCCCACATTTCACACATGCCTGCGTGGTACTCCAAGGAGAACTGAGGAGAACAGAATCTCCACAGTTTAATTTGCTGAATTAGGACAGAAGTGAGTCTACTTAGAAGCCAGATAAATAGATGTTAAACTGTCACTCAGTATCCATGGAGATTGGATAGAGGATACCCTTTGGATACCAAAATCCTTGGATGCTTAAGTCCCTTATATCAGGGAGCCCTCATGCTCAGGCCACAGACCAGTATCAAGTGAGGCTTCACCTGTCTTTATAACCAGTCCCCATCTATCCCCACATTACCTCCTGAGCTCTACCTCCTATCAGATCAACACTCTCACTCTGAGCCCATACATGGAAAAATTATCTTCCATAAAACCAGTCTCTGGTGCCAAAAAGGCTGGGGACCACTACCATATATAAAATGTTGTAGCATTTGCATATAATCTGTCATGCCAGTTTCATTCAGATTCAAGCCTTTTTGTCTTAATTCTTTTCTCTTTCCTCTTTTCTCATTTTCAAGCCTTGGTTCCTAGTTCAAGTGCTCTGGTAGAGCCACTTCTGGGGCAAGATCTTCTCACTCTAGCAATAACTCGAGAATATCTATGCAAACAAAAGTGGGAGATACTTAGCCCAAGCCCATAGAAGGAGAGCAATGATTGTACATCACTAAGAACTAGAGAGGGAAGATCATCTCTATATTCTTGAAGTCTGACCTCTGTACCCCTTATTTCTTATTTCTTATTTCCAGAGGCCAATTTAGGCTTATTTCTTATTTCTTATTTCCATAGGCCAATCCAGAGGCTGTAGGAGAGTCATGAGCAAGGCACATCCCTCCCTCCCCCAAGCCTAATCCCAGGCCTTTAGCATAAGAAAAAAGTCATGACCATTTTTCAAGAAATGGGTTTGGAAGACAGGCGTGGCGGCACACACCTGTAATCCCAGCACTCAGAAGGTGAAGGCAGGAGCACCATGAGTTTGAGACCAGTCTAGGCTACATAGTGAGATTCTGCCTTGCAAAATGGGGTGAAGGGAGAGAGAATGAGAATATAAGTAAATAAATGAGTTTAGAAACTGAGTAGCACCCACATTTGCAGCACTTTGAGGTCAGCACTGCAAGCCCTCTCTTGGCTAACCCCAAGACCCAAGTACCTCTGCCCACACCCTCTAAACCTGAGTCTCCCAAGGATTCTCCTTCCAGCAAGAGAGAGGATAGGCCTAGAGAATGTCAGGTTGATTCTGTTATGGTGTCTGCCCTCTTTTCCTGCAGATGCTCCCCTTACGGGCTGAGAACACTGCTCCCTAGCTAACTACCCTACCCCATCAGTCTGCAGGAGTTCTCTAGATTTAACTGGGCTCTCTTTGTTCATCTTTCCAAAATATTTATTAGGCATCTGCTACGTGGAAGAACCTTATCTTGGTCTCCATTTTACAGCTAAGGACCCTGCTATGTCATCCCTAGGTGCTACCTTGGACATTTTAGAGTTGCCCCATTTACTCTCAAAATCTTGCACTTCAGCTATATTTCTATACAAAGGTCAACAACAACAAAAGGACAGGACCAAGGAGTTAAACCCAGAACCATGTCACTCATGCTAGGGAAATGCTCTACCACTGAGTAACACCTGCAACCATCTTCCCTTTTAAATTTTGAGACAGAATCTTGCAGAGTTGCTCAGTGCCTCTGGACTCTAGCCTGCGATACTCCTGTCTCAGTCTCTTGAGTAGCTGGAATTACAGTAATGTACCCCAGTGCCTGCCTGCAGCTGTACTACCATGGTGTCTGATCTCATCAGATCTCAGAAGCTAAGCAGGGTCCAGCCTGGTTAGTACTTAGATTGGAGACCTCCAGGGAACATCAGGTGCTGTGGGCTTGGGAGAAGGATCCAGCAACCCACTCCCCAAAACAAACAAGCAAAACAAGTGAAAAAACAACCAACCATTGAAAGCCCTATAAATAGCAGAGAAGCACTGACAATAGTGTTTTGCCTGTTGTATGTTGGGTTACTATGAGTTGGACACCGACTCGATGGCACCTAACAACAACAAACCCAGTACCTAGCAAGAATCATTACTTTCTAAGGGGAAATGCCAAAAACATCCAATTCTCCATACAAATAATTCAACCCTCCTAACAGAACAAAAAAGCTTCTTCCCTTCTAACACAATAAACTTGTTCTTCACTCAGCATCTAAAAATTGCCATTTAATGGTTATGAGGATGCAGTGTACTAGACCTGGTTTCAAATACTGATTCGTTCATGTAACCACCCTAAGATTTACTTTTTTAATCTATTAAGTGCAAAGTTCTGAGTTGTTTTAAGATTCAGAATTATACCAGAGCAGTGGTGCGTGCCTGTAATCCCAGCAACTAGCTAGACCCTGACTCAAAATAAAAAATAAAAAATGGGCTGGAGGTACAGCTCAATGGTAGAGCGCTTGCAAATGTATAAGGCCCTGAATTCAATCCCCAAGTAGTGCACGTGCATGCACTTGCACACACACACACACACACACACACACACACACACATACACATGACTCAGAATTATATTGTATATGTATATATGCTCTCCTGAAATATTGGTTATTATAATAATTGTAGTTTTCAGTGCACTTTTCATATGCTACCTGATTTTATGCCTTAGAAAAGAAGTGCATTCCTTATGATCTATATTTTCTTGATTTTAAAATTTATTTTTGATCAGCTGGGCAGAGTGGTGCATGTCTGTTTTCCCAGTACTCACCAGGCTGAGTACTTACCTCCTCACCAGGAGGTAGGAAGATACAAATTCAACGCCAACCTGGGTTACATGGTCATGGTGAGACCCTTTCTTTAAAAATACCCAGGGTCTTGCACAGGTTAGGCAAGTGCTGTCCCACTTAGCCCCGTCCCAAGCCCATGTTAAATTTTTTTTTACCTTGAGACAGTCTCACTACCTTGCACATGAAGCCTCTGGTCTCAAACTTGCAATCCTCCTGCCTCAGACTCCCAAGTCACTGAGATTACAGACATGAATCATAGTGCCTGAGGTGTTTTTTTCATCTTTAATGTATAAAATAATTGGATTGTTTGGTTAGTAACTGGTTGAGGCAGAGTTAGAACCTAAGTCTTTGACTTCCAGTAGCCCATCATATTATAGCTGTATTGCCATGAAAGCACCAAGGTTTTAAACAAGGTATTCACACAGACAAGAGGTTATCTCTTGAGAAAGCAGTCTAGAGTACATGAGGCTCTAAATGAGGGTGGGGTTCATAGCACCAACTTTCTAGAATCTTTCTAGAGCAACAGATTTCAAACTTTTTTGACTGAGACCAAGTAAGAAATATATTTTACACTATGATCCAATATGTTGTTGTTAGGTGCCGTCGAGTCGGTATCCAGCTCATAGCGACCCTCTGCACAATAGGGGAAACACTATTGTCGGTGCTTCTCTGCTGTTCATGGGGTTTTCAATGGCAGATTGATTTTTTGGGGGGAAGGGGTTGCCAGGTCCTTCTCCCAAGCCTACAGCTTCTGGTGTTCCCAGGTGGTCTCCCATCCAGGTACTAACCAGGCCCAACCCTGCTTAGCTTCTGAGATCTGACGGGATCAGATGCCACAGGGCTAACGCAGGCAATGATCCAATGTACTCATTGCTATAGTTTAGATCTGGAATGTCCCTCAAGAACCCGTGCATTAAAAGCTCATTTCTCAGTTTGATGATATTGAAAGGGTGGTGGAAACTTTAAGAGGTGGAGTCTAGTGGGAAGTTATAGATCATTGGGGGCATCCCCTCAAAGGGAATTGTGGGACCCCAGTCTCTTATTCTCTCTGCTTCCTGGCCACCAAGAGGTGAAGAGCTTGCTCTGCGCCATGATGTGCTACCCTGACACAGCCCCAAGAGTGAGGGGGCAAATCGACCATAGACTGGAACCTCGGAAATTGGGAGCTAAAATAAAACTTTCCACTTTTTAAGTTAATTATCTCAGATACTTTGTTTCAGTGACAATGGTGATCAGCCCATATTGTGTATGTTGTTGTTAGGTGCCATCAAGTAGGGTCCAACTCATAGTGACTGACCCTGTGTACAACAGAGGAAACACTACCCGACACTGTGCCATGCCCAGCACTATTGTCAGTGCTTCTCTGCTGTTCATAGGCTTTCCAATGGCAGGTTGTTTCAGGAGTGGGCTGCCAGGTTTTTCTCCCAAGCCTACAGCACCCGGTATTCCCAGGTGGTTTCCCATTAAAGGACCTTGCTTAGCTTCTGAGATCTGATGAGATCAGACGTAAGGGCAGTACAGCAGCAGGCTCTATATCGAAGTCTCTGCTATATTGTAACTCTGTTATAGTAACTATCTGCTACTAAAACCAAAATTTCATGAAAAAATACCAATGGGATGAGGTAATATTTTCAGAGCTCCTCCTCTTCCTCTTCCCTCCCCCTCCTGAGTAGTTCACTCCTTAAGCCATTATATGAAGGAGAGCAAAGTAGGCATTTGTGCTGGGGGCTGTTTGCTGTGGAGTATCAGAGCTCTCCACAGGGAAGAGTCTGGTGTGCATGTCAGCTGGGGTGGAGTGAGGAGGGAGTGCATGTCAGAGCCTGGACAAGTGTGTGTGTGTCCCACATGGAGAATCAGAACCCAGAGAGAATGGGGAGGACATCTATACATGTGAGTAGCCTGACCTGGGCTGCTAGAGCCTGAGTTCAGTGAGGAGGAGGTCTATATGGGAAGAAGGGCTGTTTGTTGACAGGTGGGAGCCCAAGTAGGGTGAGGAGGTCATCCACCATGGAGGCAGCCTGGAGTGGAGTGCCAGAGCCTAAGAAGGGTAATGAGGATGCTACACTGGGGCCAGCCTGGAGCACAGTTTCAGGGCCCAAGTAGGGCATCGATACAAGACATTGTGGTAGGGCTTGGCTACAAACAGAGATGAGTCAAGTAAGTGTATTAAGGGTAACACAGACCTTCTTCTTTCCTATTGGAGAAGGATGTGTTACATGTATAGAAAGGGAAAGAGCAAGAATGAACCCTGGTGGTAGTGGATTGGAACAAGAGACGTGGCATGAGTTCCTAGTTTTCAGCATCTCTACACAGTGAAGGAAATAATAGGGATATGTTGACTGAAAACCAAAAGGACACAGACCAAAGGAAAGTTCATGGTAAACTTCACGAACCGTAAGTTTATTGGAATTTGTTATAGGCAGATGGGCATCTTGTGGACAGCATTTCTATTCAGCCTCCCCAAAGGGAAGATTCCTTCCGAGGATTTCCTGCCAAGATCTCCCACAGGAAGCTGCACCACAGACAGATCCCACCCTCAGCCAATCTTTTACCTTTTACATAACTTAGCTTGCAGCTGGGGCAGAAGAGTATGGTAATTCATATCTCGGAGGAGGGTCTCCTAAGGGTTCTGTGGGGCATCTCTTCAGGATTTTGTAACCCTCCTTTCCCCCTCCCTCCAGGAGGGATTGTTAATAGCTCCATTATGATTACTATAGGCCTATCTATTCTGTATAGTTTTCCTTATTTCATTGCCGTGACTGCACAGCCAAGGTCCCTAAGGGCATTCCAGGTGTTTTATATCAAGATGTCACGTGATCATCATGTCCAGCCGGGAGGAAGCTGCTATAATACAGAATGGCAGTAGTTCTGTCCAGAGGGCCTGGCAGCAGTAGCACCCTAATAACAATAAGTACTTTGTGCCTAGATCGTGATTTCTAAATACCATTGTCCACTAAAAAAGCCAAGGGTTACTTGGAGAAATAGAATATTCTAGGGCTGGGGCCAGAGCACAAGAAGCACCTGGAACATCTTGTGTAAGAAAGTAAAGTATTTCTCAAGGTTGATAAGATAATCTCAAAAGGACACAGAATCCAGCTGGCCAAATCTGGAACAATCTGAGCATAAAAATAATAGTGTTGGATTATAACACATTGAATAAAAATGGACATTATGAGATCAGAAATTAGATGAAGAATGTTGTATTTACATAGTTCAAATACCTTCCTCTGCAAAAAATACTTATTAATTACTTAGGGGGAAACATAGTAACTTTGTTGTGATATCATCTTAAGTGATTGAAATGAACACTATTGGTAGGACAAATCAAAATCATGGACCATCTGATAAGATGCAGTTCTATTGTGGTTATACAGGATAATGTTATTGTTGGTAGGAAGTATACAATACTATTGATTTCATGCACACCATACTGTTGTGTTGCAACCTACTGTTTGAAAAACACCATGGTGCTTGGCAGCATTCCCAGATTTTGTATATTGAATATGTACCTTTTTCATTTCCTGTCACTCATGGTCCCACAAGCTGACAGACACATACATGGGTTTAGCTTGGCTGGTAAAGTGCTGTACTGTGTTGTCTGAGGCCCCAGGTTTGATCCCCAGCACTGCAAAAACAGGAGAAGGACTTGGCAATCTACTCCTGAAGCAATCCCAAAGCAATCTACCATTGAAAATCCTATGAATAGCAGAGAAGCACTGACACAGTGCCGGGCATGGCACAGTGTTGGGGAGCATTTTGATCTGGGTACATAGGGTTTCTATGAGTCAGACTCAACTCAATGGCACCTAACAATAACTACAGAGTTATCTAGTTTACTTTTTTTTTTTTTTTTTTTTTTTTGGCAGTACTGGGTGTTGGATTCAGGGCCTTGTACTTGCATGCTCTGCAAGTGCTGGACCACTGAGCTGCACCCCCAGCTCATTTTTTACTTTTTGAGACAGGGTCTCGCTAAGTTACACAGACTGCCACTGGTCTGGAACTTGCGATTCTCCTGCCTCCGCCTCCTGAGCCGCTGGGATTACAGGCGCACGCCACCGCACCCGGCTAGTTTACATTTTCTAAAAGTAGAGAGAAGAGCCAGATACAGTGGCTCATGCCTGTCATCCCAGCGACAGAGGCAAGAGGCAACATCACAAGTTCAACACCAGAGGCAGCCTGTGTAACTTAGAAAGACCCTGCCTCAAAATAAATAAATAAATAAATAAATAAATAAATAGGTTGAGGGTGTAGCTCAGTGGTATAGCATTTGTGAAGTATGCAAGCATGAGGCCCTGAGTTCAAGCCTCCAGTACCACAAAAAATGAAATTCACTAAGTCTGACAAAAAAGCTCAAGAAAAAAGGCACAAATAATTCCAAAAATAAAAATGATACATAATTACAGATACAGTAGGCATTAAAATGAATGTATGATATTATGAACAACTTTATGCCCATAATTTTGAAACTTTAGATAAAATGAACAAATTACCAGAAAATATCACTTACTAGTATAGATGAGCCTGCAGCCGTAGTCCTGTGGCATCTGATCCTGTCAGATCTTGGAAGCTAAACAGGGTTTGGCCTGGTTAGTACTTGGTTGGGAGACTGCCTGGGAACACCATGTGCTGCAGGCTTGGGAGACAGACCCAGCAACCCACTCCCCAAAATCAATCCGCCATTGAAAACCCTATGAACAGCAGAAAAACACGACAATAGTGTTTCACCTGTTGTATGTAGGGTCACTATGAGTCGGACGCCAATTCCATGGTACCTAACAATAACAATATAGATAAAGGAACTGTGGGCGCTGTGATGCATGCCTATAATCCCAGCAACTCAGGGGGCTGAGTCAGGAGCACTGCAAATTTGAGGCCAGAGGCAACCTGGGAAATTTAGTGAGACCCTATCTCAAAAATAAAAAATGAAAGGGGTTAGGGTGCAGCTCAGCAGTAGAGTACTTGCTTAGTATGCTTGAAACCCCAGTTCAATCCCTGCTACTGAGAAAAGAAAAAAAAAAAGGATTTTTTATAAGAGCATCAACCTAAGACCAGAGATAGCATAAAAGAGGAAAAATCCAGGCCAGTCTCACTCATGAACATAGATGCAAAATAATAAAATATTAATAATGGATGGAACCCATCACTGTATAAAAGATAATGTCTACCACTTGATATATTACATTGTTAATTGATGATATCTTAATCAGAAATGAGGCTGGTTTAACAATAAACATTTAAGCCAGGCACTGTAGTGCACAATTGTAATCCCAGCAATTTTGGAGGCTGAAGCAGGAGAATTGCAGAGTTCGAGGTCACAGGCAGCCTGTGTAACTCAGCAGGACTCTATCTCAAAAAAAAAAAAAAAAAAAAGTGGGAGCACTGCTCAGTGGAAAAGCACTTGCCTAGCATGTATAAGTCCTTGGATTCAACATCTCAGTACTTAAAATAAAATAAAATAAACATTTAAATAATATAATCCTCAACATTAACAGATTAAAACAAAAATCCTATGCTTATCCCAATAGTTACCAAAAAGATGCTTCAGCATTCATGTATGAGAAGAGCTGGCGTGAGATGGGTGTGGTGACACATACTTGTAATTCCAACACTCAGGAATTTGGGGCAGGATGGTCATGAGCTACAAAGGGAGATTGTTCCTCAAAGTAAATAAAGAAAAGAAAAATAAATGAAGTTTTAACTTCAGTGATGCCCTGATAAGGTCTCAGAGATCCCTACCAGTCATGGACCACCCTTTGAGAACTTTTATCCTAAGCTAGGAGGTGCATAAGAATGTTCATAAGCACCATAATAACCCCAAACTGCAGATGACCCCAAAGTCCATAAAAACTAGTCGCTTACGTCCTTACAGGACCTCTGAACAGGAACAACAAAAAATTAACCACAACAGTGCACATCAGCAAGACAAGGTGCTGATTAATAGAAAGCAAATCACTGATGAAAATACTGTGATTCCATTGTTTGAAGTTTTACATAGAAAAAATTAAGCTCTGATGTTTATGACCCTGTACAAAGGTGGAGATCCTCCCGCTGGGATTACAGGCACCACACCCTGTCATGGTATTTTCAGTCACATCATCAAAGGTTGTGAAAGCTGGACCTTGAATGTGGGAGACAAAAAGAGAATTGATGCTTTTGAATTATGGTGCTGGGGATGAATATTGAATATAAAATGGACTGCCAAAAGAACCAACAGATCTGTCCCAGAAGTACAACCAGAGTGCTTCTTGGAAGCAAGGATGGCTAGATTGCATCTGATGTACTTTGGACGTATTGCCAGGAGGGACCAATCCCTGGAGAAGGACATCATGTTTGGGAGAATGGCAGGTCAACAAAAAATAGGAAAACCCTTAACTAGATGGATTGACACAGTGGCTGTCACAGTGGGCTTACACATAAAAAGATCATGTGCTTGGCACAATGTCAGATAATGTTTCATTTTGTTGTACATAAGGTTGCTATGAGTTGAGCCTGACTCAACAGCACCTAACAACAACAACAACAAAGGCTGGAGGGTAGAGATTACCACACACAAAAAAAGGAATTTGGAGATTAAAGATCTCTCTTTCCTCTGTTTTATGACAATTCTAAAGTGGAAAAAAAATGCTTGAGATTTAGGGTGTCCTTTGGGCAAGTAGGTCTCCTCCCTTTACCCGGAGGGACAAGAAAGTAATGACAGAGTCTATAGGGGTTGCTTAATGTTCTACAGAAATCCAAGAAGATCTCCAGGAGGGAGATTCCTATGTGGGCCCTGTGGCCTGGGGCAGGGGCATGGCATGGGCCATGTTTGAGCGGTGAGCTTATATTCTATGGAGGCAGGGAGAAGTCCCACCAGGGCTAGGTAGCAGCAGCTATGCATGCAATTTAAGGCAGCAAAGGAATGCATAGGGAGGGGTACAGGTGGGCCTCAGGTGCTTCAAAGGCAGGGAGGGGCAGGTCTGTTGCAGCAGCTAATACCAGCAAGGTGGATAGGTTGAGATTTGCCTGATAGTGGCAACAGCACAACAGAAAGTGGTGTATTCTGGCCCACACAACATGAGAGCCTAAAACTCTTAAGTTTCTGAAAATTTAAGGCCCTGGACCATGCTACAAGGGGGAGGAGAAAGGGAGTTAAACTGTTAATTCTCATTTACAGCTGGCCTCGTAACTGCTGGCTATAAGTCTACAAACAGGAACCAGAAAAGAAAGGGCTGACCTCTGCTATCTCATGATGGGAGCTCAGATGAGGTGCACAGGAAAAAGATAAGGGTACTCATCCCCTCAAAGGCAGAAGTGTGGAGGTCAGGGCTGAGGTCAGAGAGAGAAGGTGCAAAACAAAGGGCAAAGCAAGAGTGGAAGGGCTGTGGGACTGGACAGGGAACGGGGCACCATCTGCCGGGCTTGTGTCAGGTGCAGCAGTGGCCATGTTTGCGTTGTGCGGTGGTGACGGGTGACAGTAAGGTGTCCTGCAGGTTATTGTTTGGGTATGCATTCCAGGATCTTAGCACTGTGGCCTCTCGGTGCCAATTCCAAAGGCCCCCACTTGTATTTACCCTTGTCCTGTGCCCTGCGTAGGAGGTTAATCTAGGGCAAGGCGAGCATTTGGGTTTCCTTCCTCCAGCACCACGTGCTGCCACATGGGGATCCTCCTCTCTGAATTGACCCCAAAAGTTTGCAACCTGGGCCATCACATGGGCCAGCTCAAAGGGAAGGGAGAGGGAGAAAACATGAAATCATCCCCAAGAGTTCTGAGAGAGACCTCCAGCGAAGAGAAAAAGTTCTCGGGATAGACAGACAGAATGGCTGCCATTGTTTTGATTACAGCATCTGAAAAGAGTTAGACACAAGGCAGAGTTTGGTGAAGCACGCATTTTTAAGGCTAGGAAATTTTGACCAGGAAGATGGAGACAGGGAGTGATGAAAAGGGTACCTCTCATCCACCTGGAGCTGGCTGAAGTCCCACAGTTACTTAGGAGGAAATCTGCACCAGAGAGCTTGGGTCAAAGTGTGGGAGGAATACAAGGAAAGGATTCCCAAGAGCCAAAGATGGGTACAGAAGCCAGTAAGAAGGGGCTTCCTTGAGGAGTTCTAAAAGGACTTTGCTTAGGGAAATATTAGAAATTTTGCCTTTGTATTCCAGGTCACTGTACCACGTGGTATCAGGGAGACCTGGGGAGCACAGGTACGCAGGTCTGGAGCATGGGTCTGGGAATTTGGCAGCAAAGCCTCATTCCTTGTTTTCAGCATTTACAGGAATTTATACCAGACACAGAAGTTGTAGTGGAGAGTATAGATGTTTTATTAAAGATAGTAAGTACACCTTTAAGGAATAATTACCGGGAACACTGAGGTACCTGGAGGAGCTTAGGTAGCTCTGCAAAGGAATTTGGAGAAAGCTGTTTTCCTAGGGTAAATCAGCATAATGCTACTTCTGTTCCCTCGGGGAAGGGAAGATGCCAGAGAGAACAGAAGGGTAAGGAGGCTTGTAGAAGGAAACATGCCTTGGATAGACAGAAGATGGAAGGCCTGGGAGAAGAGAGAGACGTGGACATGGCTGTTGAAGAGAAAAGAGCAGAGCAGAAGGCAAGGTGCAGAAAGAAAGGAAGGGAGAGGAATGGAAGGAGCGCGCGAGCCAGACCTGGTGCGTGTTTCCTCTCATTTTATTCACAATAGTGCTCACCCAGTGTGACATCAGCCCTTGGTGCCCAACTCTGGACCTCTAGAGTGACATCAGTCTTTGTTTTATAAATGGCGCAGTGGTTTAGATAGGATGTGGGACCCATTAGAAAATATCCTTCCAATATCCTCTGAGATGCAAGTGGCTTCATTCATCAGGGCCAAATGGCTGGAGCCATTTTCAATGCCTGGAGCCATTTTCAATGCCTTTTCCCTCCATATTGCGTGCTAATGCCTAAGCTCACTACCTACCTAGAGCACTTACAAAGTATGTGCGAGGCCCTGGGTTTAACCCCCAACTACCACACAAAAACAAAACAAAACAAAATCAAATTGACAAACTGATAAGTTAAAAACATCTTATTCAATTTGCTTTTTAAAAAAGCTATTGAGTTTGAGCTTCTCTTTTGTCATTGTTTTCTTTTCTCCTCCTCCTTTCCGATGCCACCTCTGCTTTCTTCTTTGATTTAGATTTTTCCTTGAACTTCCTGGTCATATCTTTTATGAGTCTAAGAAATTGTTGTCAGCCTTTAGACAAGGACCACCAACATCTAGTAATTCGCCAAAGTTGTTGCCTGAGCCCCCAAGAAATGTTGCTGGAGCTGGTGTGGGAGTCGTTGGGTGCCAGGTTCCTGGGCTTGCTGCCCAGGAATTACTTTCACACAAAGACAAGCAGAAACAAAGAAGTTTTATTTAAAGGGATACAAGGGGAAAAAAGCCTCCATAGCATGGAGGGGGTCCCAGAAATGGGTAGCCAAAGTGGAGCAGTTGTCTGAGGGTTTTCTAGTCTTTTTCCATTGGTTGTATTACTTGGATTGACTTGTTTGTTGTTAGGGGTACCTGCTGGCAGGCCCAATAAGACTGAAGGGGCAGTTTGTGTTACTTGGGTCGACTTGGTTATTGTCTGGGGTACCTGCTGGGCGGCCCAATAAGATTAAAGTTGCAATTACTCCTTTGTTTTAACCTAAAGATTAACCAACCAGCAATTGTTAGGCTTGTCAATGTTGAAACTTTGTGAGCTCTTAGTGACTTAGTTGAAACTCAGGTGTGTTAATCTTAGTGACCTCCCATTTCAAGGCCCTGCTTTTTGACTTAAACTTTTCAATTCTCCTTCAAGAGTGGAGACCCTAACTACTGTTAGGGGTATTGGGGCAACCAATACTGACTGCTTCCTGCTGGGAAAAGGTGTGGTAAAGGGGTGGCAGTTAGGGTTCCATCAGAGAGGGTTGATTTAGGGGACCTCTGAAGATGGGATTAGTCATCTGAGGTTCCATTTTTGTTACTATCTGTAGCTTGATGTATTTGAGATGAAAAGAAACAAATTTTATGAGACAGTTTAAGTTACACGGTCCAAACAGATAAATTAACTTCATGTCCACCAGTCCCACAATGGAGAGCATAGAACATTTTCTCGAAAGGAGGTGCAGTGTCTGACAGTCTGAACTTGGTTTTGTAAGTCACATAGAACAGAACAGGCATTAGCAACATTGTCAGAAATATATTCACGTAGCAACCATGTTGTACTCATTGAGCATATGCCATTACATTAGCAGTGTCCAGGAGAAAAACTCAAGAAGCAATTTGAAATATAGATCAAGGTTATAATTAAAGTAAGATTTGTAAATGAAACTGATCCCTGTATACAAGAAGTTAGGATGTCCTTTTTTGTTTGAAGAAAACTCAGGCCTTTTGACAGTTTACAGGAGAAAGCAACTTCGTCATCAGGATATTCTTGAGGCTGTGCAGACACAGAAGGAATACGTTTTTTTTAAATTAAGAATATTATTGCCGGGCGCTGTGGTGCAGGCCTATAATCCCAGCGGCTTGGGAGGCAGAGGTGGGAGGATCGCAAGTTCCAGACCAGAGGCAGTCTGCGTAACTTAGTGAGACCCTGCCTCAAAAAGTCAAAAAAATGGGCTGGGGGCCCAGCTCAGTGGTCCAGCACTTGCAAAGCATACAGGCGCAAGGCCCTGGGTTCAACCCCCAGTACCAGGGGTAAAAAAAAAGAATATTCCTATAGCTTTATGGCAATGAATGTACAAACTGGACCTGGAAGGGGCTGTTTTACCTATAAAGAAACTGATCCAAGCCGGGCGCTGTGGTGCACGCTTGTAATCCCAGCGGCTCGGGAGGCAGAGGTGGGAGGATCGCAAGTTCGAGACCAGAGGCAGTCTGTGTAATTTAGCGAGACCCTGTCTCAAAAAGTAAAAAAATGGGCTGGGGGTGCAGCTCAGTGGTCCAGCACTTGCAAAACATGCAATTGCGAGGCTCTGGGTTCAACCCCCAGTACCACAAAAAAAAAAAAAAATACTGATCCAGTGAGGACTCTTGAGGTCTGTAGCAAGACCTAGGTTGTTGACCATATGTGTGGCTTATACATTTTATTGTCAGAAGGCAGAAGAATCTGATCGCCAACTTTTAATAAAGTCCTCTGTATCTGTCTGGCACTTTGGCCTGATAGTCCATTTTCATTGTTATCTGTGTGAGTAGCCAGGCAGCCTTTAGAAGTAAATTTTGGTTTTAGACATTTTCATTAACATTGGTCATTATGACTTTATTAAAAAAAGGGTCTCGGGTAATTAATCAAGGCAGAGAATAAAGCCCTCAGTATCTTAAAGGAAAGTGATAATTGTACATGACATGTCAGGGGTCACCTCCAGGCACCTCGATAGTCATCTGCTATTGCTGCTTCAGAGGACAGGATTTTATTGCCCATTGTAGTGTCCTTTTTGAGAGGTGGCAAAACTGCCTTAGGACCCCATCGAGGGCAGTGCTTTTTAGTACTGTGGTTTTCCATGGCAGTGACTAGGCTTAGCCTTTGTAGAATTTTTTCTTTGCCTGAGGTTTTTCTGAGGGGGCAGGTTTTAATTTGCCTGGGAAATATAGTATATCCCAGGATTAAAGCTTATCAGTTGGCTTGTTGTTTTGTCTGTAATCACTTCTCCAGCCACTTGAGTTTGCATTTTACCTATGTGGTTGAAAATCCTAAAAGCAGCTAGGCGCGGTGGCATGCACCTATAATCCCAGTGACTCAGGAGGCAGGGGCAGAAGGATCCCAAGGATGAGGCCAGAGGCAGCCTGTGTAACTTAATGAGACGCTGACTTAAAGTAAAAAATGGGCTACACCCCTAGTAGTACAGCACTTACAAAGTACGTGCGAGACCCTAGGTTCAACTTTCAAAAGCCAAACCCAAAGGTTGAGCATTTAATTGTCTATAAATGAATTTGGTATAATTTAAATATAGGACATAGGCACACATGCAGACACTATATATGTTTTTTGAGTTTACTTGTATATCTGAAAGAACAAAAAAGAGAAACCTGGGATACTTAACTTGAGGTCTCCTTTAGAGATCCTGGACATTGGGGTGTTGGATTTTATGTTCCATCAAAGAGAGGTCTTTTTGGTCCTCTAGTCTGTATTAGGGTCATGTAGTGGTGGAAAACTCCCATGTGTCTGTCAGCTGGTTGTAATCTGGGGGCTTTCATATTGCTGTGATGCTGAAGGCTATGCCACTGGTATTTCAGATACCAGCAGGGTCACCCATGGTGAATAGGTTTCAGCTGAGCTTCCAGACTAAGACAGACTAGGGAGAAGGACCCTCAGCCCACCCCTAGAACAATTAGCCATAGAAAACCCTATGGATAGCAGAGAAACACTGTTAAATATAGTGTCAGAAAATGAGCCCCCCAGGCTGGAAGGCATTCAAGAAATGACTGGGAAGAGTTGCTGCTTTAAAATAAAGTTGACCTTAATGATGGGAATGATGGGACCTCCTTTTGTTATTGTGGCATGAATCAAAATGAGAAGAAACCTAATGACTGCAACATTGGGCTCAAACATAAAAAGATCCTTTGCATGGCACAGTGTTGGGTAGTGTTTCATTCTTCTGTATTTAGGGTTACTATGAGTCAGTTTTGACTTAGTGGCACCAAACAACAAAAGTGATAGAAATCATTAGGAAATCATTAGGAAATCATTAGGAAATCATTAGGAAATGAAGAACAGTTGTCCATCTGGAAGAGAGAATACAAGGAGCTCTTGAGTAAGATGTCCCTTGAAGGAGTATTATCATTTCAGAAGAACAGAGGCCCAAAGGTTTAATTATTATTTACTTAGCTGGAATCTCATTAATTCAGAAGGATGAGGGCTTGAGTGCTTGTTTTGCATTGGTTTAAAAGAACTGAATCCAAATCTTAGCTGTTCTCTCTTAGTTTTATCTTGGTTCAGTATTATTATGATTGCCGCTCTTACATGATACCTGTCTCCCTTTCTGACAGGACCTGGAGGGATCCAGGGAGGAAAAACTCAAAAGAGGTAGTTGTAGTTTTTGGTTACAATGCAGTAATATGAGTAACTCAAAGCAAGAGCCCCATCATTTGGGTCTGGACCTATTTTTCATTCAGAATAGAAAACAAGGTGACTGTATTATGTAGCAAGAGAAAACCCCAGATATTTGTTAAACAGACAATCTAGAATTAAGTGGCCTTTTCAAACAAAGAAAGAAATAATTCAAATGAGAAGGGGGTGCTGTATTCCTGAAAGTCAATGGGTGACCTCCAAGGAAAGCTCTGAGGCTAATAGGTAACAACAAGTAAGCTTGACATAAAATGGAAAAACAAATCAGGTCATATATCAAAAGAATCTATAAGCACAAAGGAGTAAGAGATCTTATGACTCCAATCCTAGGGAGGAGAATATATCTAATTGTGACCAAGCAGAAACTCAAAATCAGAAATCAGAAATCAGAAATGTCCATCTCCTCTTTTGGTCTTCATAGATCTAGCAGATGAAAAGTCTTGTTACTATGGAAGAAGGGGAGATTAAATTCATCTCACTGTCTTAAGACTGGTGTTTTAGATTCCAAAAGGAAAGTAATTTTCCTAGGGATTACCAGTGTTTTAAAATGGAGTGATCTCTATAGGCTCGTGACCTGAAAAATGTCCATCCCTCAAACTTTGGTAAAATCCCCAAAAATGGCCAATTTCTTGGGAATGCTTTTGTCTTGGAGTATAGTATTCCCCAAGATTGCCTAAGTCTTGCTGGGCATGGTGGCGCACGCCTGTAATCCCAGCAGCTGGGGAGGTGGAGGCCAGAGGATTGCAAGTTCAAGACCAGAGGTAGTCTGCGTTATTTTGCGAGGCCCTGTCTCAAAAAAAAGTAAAAAAAATGAGCTGGGTGTACAGGTCGGTGGTCCAGCACTTGCAAAGCATGCAAGCGAGAGGCCCTGGGTTCAACCCCAAGTACTGCAAAAAAAAAAATAAATAAATAAAAGATTGCCTAAGTCTCAAGGGTGGTGATCCCCTTTTGTCTGTGAGACCTCAGTGTTTTCTCCCCTCATAAACTTTTAATGAGAAATTTTTAAAATCCCAAACACCTGTCTAAAATTTGTTAAGTCCTTTTGTCCCTGGAGGGAGTTCGTGCATCTTATTGAAAGATATTATTCTATTTCCCTCCAGGGGCTAAATTGGTCCCAGCTTTTTAGTATGTGTTCCAATGGGGGGTATCATCTCTTTTTTTTTTCTTTATTTTCTTTTTTTTTTTTTTTTTTTTTGCAGTACTGGGGGTTGAACCCAGGGCCTCGAGCCTGCATGCTCTGCAAGTGCTGGACCACTGAGCTGCACCTCAGTCCATTTTTTTTTACTTTTTGAGACAGGGTCTCACTAAGTTACGCAGGCTGCCTCTGGTCTCGAACTTGCAATCTTCCCTCCTCCGCCTCCCAAGCCATTGGGATTTCAGGAGTGTGCCACGGCGCCCTGGGGGAGGGGGTATCATTTCTAAGAGTGGAAGAAGAAGCTCCCATCTTGAAGAGAGAGAAGCAGGCTTCTAGCACCTTGAGAAAACCTCTGAAAAGTTCTTCCCCTACCGAGGGACATCTCCACATGGATTGCAAGGGAGGTAGTGTGCCAGGGTTACCTGGCTACCAGGCTAGCCAAAATTTGGTATGCTTCATTGACTTAGCCTCACCTGTGGGCCCTCTCCACTGACCATGGGAAGAAGAGAGTCAAGTCTACTGGACTAGTGGTCAGTTACTGGCTTGACTTACAGTTTTTATGACATAGATGGGAAGCCATTCTGAAGGATACCGTTTGTCTTGAATGCTTGTCTTAAAGCCAGTTGAAATATTTTTGTATCTGTCTCTGAATTTCTTTTAGGAGGCTGGAGAAAATGCTCTTGAGACACTGGAGATGAAAGCTGAGAAGTTTCCCCTCTAAAAAAGATCGACAAGAGGTCTTGGGTTGGGACCTCTTCCTGTTGCCCTCATGTCCTTTCCCAAGGGGGAGCCTCCCTCTTCAGGGAACTTCCCTGTGATGTGTGACCATCCTCAGGTTACAGCTAGACTCTTTCATGTTCTGCCGATGTGGTCTTAGAATTCTCTGTCTCAAAAGGGAAACACCTTGAGTGGACTTTGGAGTTACTCTCCCCCCTCCCATGGCATGTTTAACATTCAGCTAATTATAGTACTTTTGAACCTGGATTTGGACTCTAGCAGGAGACAGGACTGAGTAGCCTTTACATGCTTAAATGATATTATGACTAGATTTAAGGAGGCCCTTCCCTGTGTACAATATCTTGACCATTTGATAAGTATTTTCTATTTCCAGATGGAAGGTTTGGTGGAGGACCTTAAGAATTTGCCAGTGCTGTCCTATTTGAAACTAGTTTGAAGCATGGACAGTACATTCATGGGACAGGACCTATTTTTTTGTTTGTTTGTTTTTTCTTTTTGAGAGTACTTGGATTTTATGCCTTTGAGGGAGTCCTCCCCTACTAAGTGTGCTTTCATGGGCTTTCGTGGGTGGCTCCTGACAATGCATAACTGTTAACTTCTTTGGGGCCATAGATGGCTTGTAAGGGCTGATTGATCTCCTGGTCGGATTTAATAGGAGAGCCATTAGTAGTTTTAATAGTAGCATGCACATGGAGAACTGGAAAAGCACACTTAGTTTGTATAAATGTTAACCCTCTTTTTCTTGCTTAGTTTTAAAGCCCTAGGAAGAACAATTAATTCCACCAGTTGAGCACGTGTTCCTGGAGGAAGGTGGGCCCTTTCAATAGCTTCTGTCAAGGTAACCACTACATAGCCCACCCTTTAAGTTTCACTCTTCACAAAGGCGCTGCTCTAAAGGAGTATCAATCAAGTCCTTCCAGTGTAAGTTTGTGAAATGATTTACAGGCAGTCATGCTTGAGTTCTCACTGTTTCTCCAGCAGGACTATGGCAGGATTCAATGCTGAACAGGTCCTGCGCTGTACAAATAGCTTTTCTAAGAGCAATGCCTGATACCTAAGGAGACACTTGTCAGAAAGCCAAGAGGGGCTTTATTATATAAATTATTAAATTAAATTAAATTGTTATCATAAGAAGTGTAAATAATTAAGTCTCTACCCAAGATAAGTTCTGAGATCTCTGGAATCAAGGGTGCCACTGCTGTCATTACCTTTAGGCAGTGGGGCCATCCTTTGCACATTCCATCTATCTATGCTTAGGCTATCTGCTGGGGAGCAGTTTTCTGAATTTCCATCAGGAGTCCCAGGGCTATACCTACCCATTCAGACACAGACTAATGAAAGAGCTGCCCAGTATGCACACTCACAGCTGGAGCCTATGGCAGAACCTGGTTAAGGTGTTTAAAAGCAGCTTTTGCTGCAGGCGTTCATTTAGGCAGAGAGCAATTTTCTTTTGAGTTTGAGTAGACTGTACAAAGAACAAGCCTTTTCTCCATAATTGGAGATCCAAATTCTATAAAACTCAGTCATTTCCAGAAAGCTTCTGAATTGTTGGGAAGTGTGGGGAGGATATAGGAGAGAACAGGTCTAACTCTCTCATCTCCTAAGGCTCTGGGCCTCCCTGATAAGATCAATCCCAGATATTTAATCTTTTGTTGGCACAGTTGTGCTTTAGTCTTAGATATCTGTCTGCTAAATCCATTTACCTTCAGAGCCCACAAGGAGGAGGAGAGAGAAAAGGAACTGGTTATGAGAGGGCCAACACTTCCCCTGGAGACCAGTGGGATTGGAGACTCTCTCCCCAGAAGCCAACAGATTTCTCCAAAAGATAACAACATTCAGTGAAAAGTGCACAGAGGGATGGCAAAGAGATTGTAAGAAAGCAGGTGAGAGTGCAGAGAAACAGTTCTTCGTTTGGCTTACCTTGGCAGTGCTCCCGGTACCAACAGTGAAATATGTAGCTCAATATTGCTGTTGAACCCAAGAAGTTCAGTTTAGCGTTGTTGTTAAGATGTTCTCCTCATCAAGACTCAGGTTGAAGAGGGTTTTTTGGAAAAGAATGTTTGCATTGGCCAACAAGAAAGTGAAACAGAGTCAGAGTCCATTAGACAGGGTTAAGAGTCAGCATATGCTTCAGAGAGAAGCATGAGTGCTTAGAAAGAACGTGAAAGGCACACATATAAAGCAAAGCTCAACACAGTGGCTGTCTGAAGTGTATTGGATCCAAAGTGTGCTGTTTATAGGGGCTAACTCCTCCAGGTGCCACCCCAGAATCTTCTGGCCTCCCACAGGGTCTGGTTTGCCTTCCAGCTTTGTCATGAAGCAGGTGGAACATTTGATGAGATCAGAACTTGTAAGTGTTCCCCATTATGAGCCAGGCTTGGATTTCCTCTCTGACCCAGGGATGGGGTATGCAAGCCTACGGGAAGTCTTATCTTTGGTGTCAGGGGCAGTCATGCAAATCTAAAGGTCTTGGTCAGAAAGGAGAGAGAGAGAAAGCGCGCGTGTGCGCGCGAGAGAGAGAGGAATTAAGAGTGGCCTTCCACCCATTAGTCCTAAGAGTGAGTACGGCCCTGCTTCTTTAGTCTTTGGATCACATTGGGTATAACTCCAACCAGAAATCCTCATTTACTGGAGCGGAATCCCTTTCCACTATAAAGCCTAGATGGAAATGTAGGAGGAATAAAAGAAAACCTGGAGGCAAAGATAATTAATCAGGAAATAAGACGTGAAAGACACATTGGCAAGTCAGAGGCATAGCAGTAAAGAAAACTTCCCGACTTTGTTTCAACCCTCAATATCCCTGATGAGCTCCCAAGAAATGTTGCTGGAGTTGGAGTGGGAGTGGGGTGCTGGCCTCCTGGGCTTGTTGCCCAGGAATGACTTTCACACAAAGACAAGCAAAAACAAAGGAAATTTTATTTAAAGGGATAAAATAAAGAAAAGGCCTCCATAGCATAGATTGTTATTGTTAGATGCCATGAGGTCAGGTCCTATTCATAGCAACCCTATGTACAACAGAAGGAACACTCCACAATACTGTGCCATGCCTGGCACTGTGTCAATGCTTCTCTGCTATTCATAGGGTTTTCGATGGCTGATTGTTTGGGGATTGTTTTAGTAGTGGCCTGCCATGTCCTTCTCCTATTTCTGTGGTGCAGGGGATGGAACCCAGGGCCTCAGAGTTTTGCAGAGCAGCACACTACCAACAGAGCTAAACCACAGCCCCCCATAGCATAGAGGTGGTCCCCAAAATAGGTAGCTGAAGTGAAGCAGTTGTCTAAGGATTTTTCATCTTTTTCCATGGGTTGTATTACTTGGTTTGATTTGGTTGTTTTTATGGGTACCTGCAGGCTGGCCCAATAAGATTGAAGAGGCAGTTTTTGTTACTTGGATTGACTTGATTATTGTTAGGGTATCTGTGGGCTGGCCTAATAAGATTGAAGGCGGAGTTACTCCTTTGTTTTAACCTAAAGACTGACCAATCAGTGACTGTTAGGCTTGACATCTGTTGAAACTGTGAGCTCTTAGTGACTTAGTTGCAACTCAGATGTGCAACCATTACCTTGTTAATGTTTTCCTTAGTGACCTCCTATTCCAAGGCCCTGCTTTTTGATTTAGCAGTTTCAAAATGATAAACACAAAGGGAAAAAGGAGAGGCCTCTGTTCTCTAGACTTTTGAGAAAACAGAGCTGTACCTTGGACCACAAATATGCAAATCTACAAGAGGAGTGTTGCTGTAGACATTAAGGGAATGGGTGCTGTTCACAAAGGAATGCCCTACAAACGTCACTACTGAGAACTGGAGGAGTCTACAGTGCTGGCCTGCGGTGGGTGTCGTTGTGAACAAACAAAGGCAAGATTCTCATCAATAGATCTAATGTTCTGTTGAGCATATCAAGCACTGTAAGAGCTGAGATAGTTTCTTATAATGTGTGTAGGAAAATGACCAGAACAAGAAGGAAACCAAAGAGAAAGGTCTTGAGTTCCAGTGAAGCGCCAGCCTACTCAGCCCAGAGAAGCTCACTTGGTGAGACCCAGGGGAAAGGAGCCTGAGTGGCTGCAACTCATCACTCTTTCCCTTTTACTTCCCTTTTTTTGTTTTTTGTTTTTTGTTTTTTGTTTTTTGTGATGGTGATCCAACCCAGTGCCTTGCACATGCTAGGCAAGCACTCTACTACTGAGCCCCACTTTTTTATTTTTTGAGACAAGATTTTGCTAAATAGCACAGGCTGCCTCTGGCCTTGAACCTGTGATCCCCCTGCCTTAGCCTTCTGAGTCACTGGGATTAGAGGCATGTGCCACCGTGCCTGGCCTACACTTTCTTTCTTTTTTTCTTTTTTTTTTTGAGGTACTGGGAGTTGAAACCATGGCCTCGCGCCTGCATGCTCTGTAAGTGCTGGACCACTGAGCTGCGCCCCCAGCCCGTTATTTTTTTTTTTTAACTTTTTGAGACAGGGTCTCGCTAAATTACACAGACTGCCTCTGGTCTCGAACTTGCGATCCTCCTGCTTCTGCTTCCCAAGCCGCTGGGATTACAGGCGTGCACCACAGCGCCCGGCTGGCCTACACTTTCTTTTAACGAAAGTTTTTTTTTTTTTTCCTTTTTCTTTTTTTTACTGTACCAGGATTGAACGTAGCAGCTTGCATAGTTGAATGCTCTACTACTGAGTTACATCTTCTGCTCTTTTTTATTTTTATTTTGAGACAGGGTTTTGCTAAATTACCCAGCTGCCCTTGAACTCACTATGTAGCCCATGAGGGCTTTAAACTTGCGATCTTCCTGCCTCAGCCTCCCTAGTAGCTAGGATTACAGGCGTGTGCCCCTGGCAAAATTATTTTAATAAAGACACTTTTGCATCATCTTTAAACAATAACTATTCGCATCTTAAAATCTGAAGCTACTGCCACAACAGGGCTTACTTGTTCCCTGCTGCTCAGATTTTAGATACCTTGCCCTACTAATTCCCCAGCTCTAGGACACATGGTAGACATGCTTGCCTCTGTTAGAGGTCCTAGTGGCAACGTCAGGGGCTGACGTCTTAGCCAGTTTTAACCCCTTCCAGTTTTGCATTCACTGAAGATACATTCTGTGGACCTGAGGTGTACATGCTTTTTCTAACTCAAGGATATTTATTATGCTTTTTTCCCCTCATGTGCCCATCTTTCTGCACTTTTAATTCTGGTAACACTTTTCCATGATCTGCAAGTGGAAGCTAAAACATTTATATATATATATATATATATATATATATATATATATATATATATATAGTTGTTGTTGTTGTTAGGTGCCGTCGAGTCGGCATCCGACTCATAGCGACCCTGTGTACAACAGGCGAAACACTATTGTCAGTGCTTCTCTGCTGTTCATAGGGTTTTCAATGGCAGATTGATTTTTGGGAGTGGGTTGCCGGGTCGTTCTCCATATATATATATATATATATATATATATATTTTTTTTTTTTTTTTTTTTTTTTTTTTTTTTTTTTTTTTTTTTTTTTTTTTTTTTTTTTTTGGTACTGGAGGTTGAACCCAGGGCCTCGCGCCTGCATGCTCTGCAAGTGCTGGACCACTGAGCTGCACCTCAGCCCATTTTTTTTACTTTTTGAGACAGGGTCTCACTAAGTTACACAGACTGCCTCTGGCCTCGAACTTGCGATCCTCCCACCTCCGTCTCCCGAGCTGCTGGGATTATAGGCATGCGCCACCATGCCCTGCCGAAGCTGAAACATTTACCTGGAGTATTTGACTTGGTAAATTTGGGATGAATCCAGTCCATACAAATGAGAGTCCACACCTTTTTCCACAGTCTGTAGTGAGGCCTCTGAACTTGGAACCAAGTGAAGAATCCCTTTCCATAAACATAGTGATTGCTTTCTTTAGGGGCAGAACCTGCTAAATGGCCAGTGTGAAGCAGAAGTTTTAAATTTTATGAGAACAAATTTTGCAATCTTTTATGGTTTCTGGATTTTGTAATT